>CAUYQV010189502.1:0-12588 GCA_963574575.1 Galagoides demidoff
CTCCAACTCCTGGGCTCAAGCGGGTCTCCTGCCTCCGCCTCCCAAGTAGCTGGGACCACAGGCGCCCGCCACAACGCCCGGCCATTTTTTGGTTGCAGCCATCATTGTTGTTTGGCAGGTCCGGGCTGGGGATTCGAACCAACCACCTTAGGTGTACATGGCTGGCGCCTTAGCCGATTGAGCCACAGGCGCCAAGCCTAGGCTGGTCTTTCTTGAGTCCTGAACTCAAGCAATCTACCCACCTTGGCCTCCTAGAGCACCCAGCCAGGAGAACAGTTTTTTTTTTTGAGACAGTCTTACTATGTTGCTCTCAGTATAATGCCGTGACGTCACAGCTCACAGCAACCTCCAACTCTCGAGCTTAAGCCATTCTCTTGCCTCAGCCTCCTGACTAGCTGGGACTACAGGTGCCCACCACAATGTCTGGCTATTCTTTGTTGTATTTGTCATTGTTGTCTAGCTGGCTTGGGCCGGGTTTGAACCCACCAGCCTTAGTGCATGTGTCCCGTGCTCTAACCACTGAGCACAGGAGCCAAGCCAAGAACACTATTTTTAAACTCTCTTCCTCTTTGACCTTACCCAGCCGAAGATCACGAGAAGTCCTTAGTTTTCAACAACCCAGGAGAAGTCACCTGCAACTTTCCTAGCATACCTTTGGATGGAACCCAATTCAAGAGTTTTCAGGAACCCAAGTCTAACCCCGAAACTCTGATCTTTGTCCGTAGGTTGGGCAGAAGCCTAAGAAATTGGGTCCCCACTTCTGCAGTAGTCCTCAGAAATGCAAACTGTTCACTCCACTACTGCTGCCTCTCCCCCATGGCTCCAGACCCTGGCCCTTGGAGGAGTGGCTTTAAGTAGGAGAGGGTTTTTTTTTTTTTTGAGAAGACAAAGTCTCACTATGTTGTTGCCTTTGGTAGAGTGCTGTGGCGTCACAGGTCACAGCAACCTCAAACTCTTGGGCTTAAGTGATTCTCTTTCCTCAGCGTCCCAAGTAGGTGGGACCACAGGCGCCTGCCACAACACCCAACTACTTTTTCTTGCAGTTGTCATTGTTGTTCAGCTGGCCCGGGTTGGATTTGAACCTGCCACCCTCAGCGTATGTAGCTGGCACTGTAACCACTGTGCTACGGGTGCTGAGCCAAGGACAGGGTTTTTAAATTATGGTCAGAAAGAGGGGAGCCCTGAAGTGCAGCTTGTTAACAGTTAGCATCCTGAAAGGAGTCAGAAGCCTAGCTGAGGGACCACAGCTAGAAGGATCCACTAAGGTTTTATAAGCCTCCTTCGCTTCTCCTTATGCATTTTTGTTTCCTTTTCTTCACAGTAAAGCCTATAACAAAAAGGGGTGCTTATCTTAGGGCACACCAAGGAAAGGGAAGATGAGTGTGAAAATTATATCCTCTGTCCCTGGTATTAGGGGACAGAGAATCTGGGGTGAAGGTGGGGTGGAGGATGGATCATAGAGCCACAAAGATATTAGAAAACAGGGTCCAGAAGAGATGTCTTGCACAAAGGAAAGTTGTGGGTAACGTAATAACAATGGTTACCTGGTTACCGTTTTTTTGGTTGTTTTTTTTTTGAGACAGAGCTTCAAGCTGTCACCCTAGGTAGAGTGCTGTAGTATCACAGCTCACAGCAACCTCCAACTCCTGGGCTCAAGCGAGTCTCCTTCCTCTGCCTCCCAAGTAGCTGGGACTACAGGCGCCCGCCATGACGCCCGGCTATTTTTTGGTTGCAGCTGTCATTGTTGTTTGGCAGGCCTGGACTGAATTCGAACCCACCAGCTCAGGTGTATGTGGCTGGCGCCTTAGCTGCTTAAGCCACAGGCGTGGAGCCTGGTTACCATTTTGAGCACTGTGCCAAGTGCATTCTGTGCATTATCTCATTTAATCCTTGCAGAAGTCCAGGGAAGAACAGTTACCACTGCTGTCCTCATTTCACCACTGAGGAAATAGAGTGGAGTTAAGAAGCTCACCCAAGATCACACAGTCATGAAGAAGTGGCAAAAATCAAGGCTGACACCCACAACTACCTGACCCTGCAAACTAAGTTCATCCCATTAAGACAATTGAGAAAGTTCCAGAGCCACCCCCTAACGCCCCTCTGCCTCTGCCCTGTGTGCTCCAGGCTGGCTTTCCTCCAACATCCCAGATGAGTTTGTGGATTTTCACATGTTTGTCATCATTCAAGATTTAGGCATCCTCTCCTGAGGGGTCTCCTTTCCCCATCTCTCCTCCCACAGCACCCTGCAGCTGCTTCTGGGTGGCCCTACTTGTCAGTTTGGTCTCCTCCATGAGACGGGAGCTTCACAGGAGGCTGTGCCCTCTCATCCCTTCATCTTCAGATCTGCTGGGCCCAGCACAGTGCCTGAGGGGTAAGAAGTGCTCTCTGCCACCCCAGTGCTCAGCAAATAAACACGGCAGTGAGGCCAGACAAGCCACGCTGCAGGAAGACCACTAGCTCCCTTGCCCACTCCTGGTTAGCAGGAGACAGTGAAGGTGATTTACAAAAACACTGAGTCAAACAAGGCCCGCCCTTCTCTGACATGCTAAAGCTGTTCTGGGAACAGCCAGGGGTCACCAAATGGTGGCCAGATGGTAACTGACTGCTGCTCCCTAACTCTAGGGGCCGGGGGGGGGGGGGGGCAAAAGGCTGGGCTGCCCACCTGCTCCCAGGGACCTGGGAGCCCCGCACTGTGCAGATGAAAACCTCCTGGATCCCCTTTTGCTACTAGCTCCCACAGCTGACTTTGCCAGTTGCCACCACGTCCAGGGGACTCTCAAAGCCTGGGCTAAAATTTCTCCAGTTCAATTTCTCCCACAATAGATGTTAATTACCTGCCCCACTTCTTCCATGACAAGGAGTTGTTAATTCTACTACCCCAAGGTAGTAGGGCGCTCTACCAGGAGGTGGGCACAGCTGAGCCCTAAAATAACTCATTGCAGGAGGCCACTGGGGCAGAGGAAGAGGAGCTCCTTCCTGGAAGAACTCTGAGAAAGGACACAAGTAGCTGTTGGAAGAGGGAAGGGATTTTCTGTGTGTTCCCAAACAAAGAGAGCAGATTGGCTTCAGGGAAAGCTCTGTTTCCCTTCATGTCATTCAGCACAGGCCCCCTCCTCCCACTGATCTGGGAGGCAACAGCCCCCCAACTGGTTATCAGGTCCTGGAGCGTGAGGGCCTTTGTCTCCCACTGAGACATCTAGCTGGCAGGGCAAGGGGCCCGACAAATCCTCCCTGACCCTCCCAGCTCTTTGTTATCTCAGAGGGAAGATTGCATTTCTGTGTGGGGAGGCAAGGTGCCAGGAAACCTCAGAGCGGGACAGAAACAGGCAGAGCTGCCGCTGGCCCCAGTTGCCTGGAGCTGCTGGGGCTGCCCTGGGGATGCTCTCCCTCCACTGGCCTGGAGTCTTTCCCGCAATGGAATCCCCCTCATTTCAGAATGAGGGGATTTAGAAGGGGTGATACAGAGGGGAGCTGGGCTGGACAGGTAAAAGCAGCCAACTCTCAATTATTCAGGAGTGTGGCTTCTCTGAATCTCTCACCTGCTCCATCCCACTGCCTCTAGCTGTTTCCCTCAGAACTGGGGGAGGAAGAGCTGGCAAGCTGGCAATGGATATCATTTGGGTCTGGCTAAATCTATAGATGAGTTTGTTCACCTGTAGACCAGTGCCCCTCAACACCGGCATTTAAAGCCATGCATGGTGGTTCATGCCTGTAATCTTAATGTTCTGGGAGGCCTAGGCTGGGGGGTTGCTTGAGCTCAGGATGTCAAGACCAGCCTGAGCCAGAGCGAGACCTCATCTCTAAAAATAGCCAAGGTTGTGGTGGGGGCCTGTAGTTCTAGGTACTCAGGAGGCTGAGGCAAGAGAATCACTTGAGCCCAAGAATCGGAGGTCACTGTGAGGTGTGACACCACTGTACTCTACTGAGGGTGACAAAGTGAGACTCTGTCTCAAAAAAAAAGTATCAAGGGGTGGCGCCTGTGGCTCAAAAGGGCAGGGCGCCAGTCCCATATGCTGGAGGTCCCATATGCCAGAGGTGGTAGGTTCAAACCCAGCCCCCGCCAAAAAAAAAATAGCTGGGCATTGTGGCAGGCACCTGTAGTCCCAGCTATTTGGAAGGCTGAGGCAAGAGAATCGCCTAAGCCCAGGAGTTAGAGGTTGCTGTGAGCTGTGTGATGACAAAGTGAGACTCTATCTCTACCGATAAATAAATAAATAAATAAAAGTATCAAATCAGTGGATATAATGGAAAATTAGAGGGGGTTCTAGGAACTGACAAAACTGGGATTAGCAGACGGCGCCTGTGGCTCAGTGAATAGGGTGCCAGCCCCATATACCAAGGGTGGCAGGTTCAAACCCGGCCCCTGCCAAACTGCAACAAAAAATAGCCGGGCGTTGTGGTGGACGCCTATAGTCCCAGCTACCTGGGAGGCTGAGGCAGAGAATCGCCTAAGCCCAGGAGTTGGCGGTTGCTGTGAGCTGTGACTCCACAACACTCTACCAAGGGCAAAAAAGTGAGACTCTGTCTCTTAAAAAAAAAACAAAAAAACAAAAACTAGGATTAGCAGGGAAGGTCTCTTCAAGTGAGGGGTATGAGTTTGGCCTTCTTACAGGCCAGGGATGAGCATTATTTAAAATGCAAGAGACCTAATGGGTGAGTGGCTTAGATAAACCCAGCCTGATCAAGAGCTGGAGAGTTGAAGACTGGAGAGAGACGCTTACAGAGAAAACTCCATAAATGATGGGTGAGGCTCTTCTACAAATATGTGAGTGCCTGTTTTTTATTTATTCAGTTGTTCCACAAATATTTATTAAATATTAACTCTTTGGCCAATCAATAACCATTTCTTAAATGCCTACTACGTGAATGACACTCTATTCATTCACTTGATGGTTGAAGAGAGAAAAAAACTTAAGGACCCTTTTCTTGAATGGGGGAGTGGGTCAAAATCTTATTTTGTATTCAAGGTTCTATAACCTGTTGGGTTGAAGGGATAGGGTGCAGATGAGGGAACAGCCCCTGTTTTTAATTTTACATAGTGACTTCTTTTTTTTTGCAAACTGATACAAAATATTTATTCCAAGTTAGTTATTTTATGCAGTAGTTTTTCCCCTTAACAGACTTGTGATAACTATATCCTTTTTAAATCTGTAAATAACATTATCAAAATAATCTTTTTTTTTACAGTTTTTGGGCGGGGCTGGGTTTGAACCTGCTACCTCAGGCATATGGGGCCGGCACCCTACTCCTTTGAGCCACAGGTGCCGCCTGTATCAAAATAATCTTAATTGGGCGGCACCTGTGGCTCAAAGGAGTAGGGCGCTGGCCCCAAATACCAGAGGTGGTAGATTCAAACCCAGCCCTAGCCAAAAACTGCAAAATAATCTTAATCTTTGAAATCTCATAAAAATTTATATTTTATAATCCACCCTGAATACCAAGGCTGCAAGAATAACACATTTTCTATATCCAAATTTTTTTACAGCTGTACCCGAGAGGAAAAAGAAAAAGAAAAAAACAACAAACAAAAGCCACATATGCTTGGTTAAGGACTAAAGTTACCTTAGCAGCCAAAAATAAAATAAAATATCCAAATTATTAGCATTAATTTAATACAATTATAACTTCAACAGTCACTTTGTCATTAACAATGATTGCTTGAGCACAGGGGTGAGTGCGCCAAGGGCTGGTGGGAGAAGCTGTCCCCGCAGACCAGCATTCTTCTCCGCGCGGCCAGCTTGCGCCCGTGCATTGCCCCACATATACCCTCTCTCTCTCTGCGTATTTTAAAACTCTTTCCCACCACACAAACTTCTCTATTAAGCAGAGAACAGAAAAGAACACAAAGGCTAAACAAACCAATCGCTCTCTTTGGAATATGATTTTTCCCTTGTGTGTGAAGTATTAACATAAAGGAAAAGAACGATTTCTTTTGTATACTCCCTAAACAGAGTTTACTGGGTCAGATTTTACTGTGAGCATTTATGTGCCTATTTCCAGGCATCGTCATCTGTTGTTTCGAGGCTACTGGTTTCTACATGGTGACTTCTATTTGGGTAACACTTTTGGTGCATTGACATCCATTATTTTATGTGATTTTCATGACAGCCTCCTGAGCGTGTCTTGAACAGATACCTGTCTTGATTTTACCAAGTGTGACATGTCCAAAATAAAACACCTCATAAGTGGCAGATCAGAATAGAATTTTCCTTCCTACCTAGAGTGGATGGTTGCCACCATACCAACTTGGCCTCTTATCACAGGTACTCCCCTTTGGGGGGTTGAAAGACCCTTTCACAGGGGTTGCCTGAGACCATCCTGCATATCAGATATTTACATTACGATTCACAACAGTAGCAAAATTACAGTTATGAAGTAGCAATGAAAATAATTTCATGGTTGGGGGGTCACCACAACATGAGGAACTGTATTAAAGGGTTGCGGCATTAGGAAGGTTGAGAACCACTGCCATAGAGCAGTAGAGAATCTTGGCTCCTTTTTAGAACAACCTGATTCTTCACGTCTGAGCAGGCCCAAGAATTTGTATTTTTCAGAAGTTTCCCAGGGGACTCATGTCCATTTGGATCAGGGAACCATGAGATTATACCACCCTGTGGGAGGACCCAACTGGAAGGGCATTTTAGCCACTTCGTGTGTCTCGGGAGGGGGGGGTCCCTTAGACCATTGGAAGGTGCTCTGGGTGGCCGTTTTAGTGGGTGTAATTTCCACTCACACTCCCCCCAACTCTGCTTCCTAAGTATACTCAGCAGGCTGGAGCCTCCAGGAGGCCCACAGTGGCGCAATTGAATTTACAGCGTCCAGCTCCAGGTAGAATACAAAACCTAAATTATGAGGTTGGGGAAAGTTGAGATCCAAGGAAAGGTTCTAAGCAGGGGTTGACCTTATCATGAATAAAAACAGCTTGTATTTATTGAGTGTTAACTATGTGCCAGGCTCTCGTTTACTCCTCAGCTCTATATGCAAACTATTAGCCCCCTGGCCCCCCTTACAGACGGGAAAACCGACTTTTAGAGGGCGCAAATCATTTCCTCAAGACTCCAAAGCCCACGAGACCATGCACGACCTCAGGGCTACAGCGTCTCTCCACCTCACCCCCCAAAACTGCTAATCCGTCTACCGCCTGAAATTCGGGTGCTGTCCCTGCCATGCTCAGACACAAGGACACGAGCGCCAAAAGAGACCAGACTGCAGGAAAGGGAAGGCAGCACGCCCGGCGACCCCGCCCGCTCCCCACTTCTCCAGGGCCGCGGCTCGGGAACTACAAGGCCCAGCAGGCAGCTGCAGGGGGAGGAGGAGGAGGAGGGCCCAGGCGGGGTGGGAGGGAGCGAGCGAGCCCTCGCGCCTCGCCGGCGCATAGCGCTCCGAGCGCTCCTTCGGGCACTAGTGCGGCGGCCTCGGCAGCGGGCGGCGGCGAGCAGGAGCCCGAACACCGGTCCAGCCGCAGCGCTCAGAGAAGCCCCAGCTGTGCCAGGAGCTGGACGGCAACGTCCGGACGAGACCGACACTCTGCTTAGCGCATTGCGGTGACCTCGCCTTCCTCTACTGCGAGCGCGCTGCAGCTGGAAAAGCGGCGGAGACCAAGGACTTTTCTCCGGTCGGGGCAGAGGCGCCCCGCAGAGCGCACTGTAGCGGTGCTGCAGTCGGGCTCACCGCCGCGCCGGGGCCCCCGCAGGGCGATGGAGCCGGGTCTGCAAGAAGCGTGAGGCGCGGCTGCCGGGTTCTGGAGAAGGGGGGCACGGGGTCTGGAGACCCCCGGCGGCGGACGGGAGCCCTCCCCCCGCCCCGCCTCCGGGGCACCAGCTCCGGCTCCATTGTTCCCGCCCGAGCTGGAGGCGCAGAGCACCGAGCGCCACCGGGAGTCGAGCGTCGGCCGCGGGGCTCTCGCGACCCCGCCAGCACCCGAACGGAGCCTGGGGGCGGCGGGCTGGAGCGGGGGACGCGGTGCCCGCACTCGCCACGGCGGACTCTCCAGAGGACTCTCCTCAACGCCGAGTGAGGTAAGAGCCGCAGCGCCCCCAGATCCGGGCGGGTTTGGCGTCCCGAACGGCCCCCCGGCGCCGGAGCCTCCGGGTTGCACGCTTGGCCCGCCGCAGCCCAGTCGGGTCCGGCGCCTCCCTCCACTCGTTGCCCGCCCTCTCCGCCTCCCGGCGCTCCGCGCCCCCTTCGGTCTCCCCTCCCTTCCCTCTGTCCGCGTCACCTTCTGCGCCCCCTCCCCGCGCCGGTCCCGCCGCTCCTCCTGCCGCCCAACTTTTCCTCCAACTCGCGCTCGGGAGCTGGAGAGGCGGCGGCGGCGACTCTGCGGTGAGTCCGGGGAGGGACAGGGCCGGGGCCGAGGCGGTGGAGGCCCACGGTCTCCTCGGACTGCGGAGGAGGGCGGGAGTGGGCAGCGAGGTGGGGTGTGTGTGTGTTACATTCCACTCCTCCTCCTTTCGGTCCCCTTGAGGCATTCTCCCCAATTCAGCAGGTAGCTTTGGGCGGAACGCTAAAACCCCCGGATATTTCCAAGGCCTTTTTCAGTCCCGGGAAAGTCTGGGGTCCTGGTTGGGGACGGGTGGGTGGACTTGAAGAGAGAAGGAAGTGGTGGGGAAAGTTAGCTTCTCTTGGAAAAGGTTTTAAGGAGGTGCCGTCACCAAATGGCTGAGAGCGAGGCAGGAGTCCCCTTTCCAGAGGGGGTGATCTACTTAACAGTGTCTCAGGAAGCCTCGGAAGTTTGGGGAACGGCAAGCACCCAGAGGATGACGCTAAGTCCCCGTATGGGGCTGGAGCAGGGGGCACATTCGGTTCCAATCTGGCTCTTAGGGGTGGGGGAAGGGGGAAGGTTTTGTCCGGTGCGATGCGCTCGGCAGCGGCGCTTGTTGCTTCTCCGGCCCAGACCCTTCCGTCCTCTGCTACCCGCTCCGGCTCCCGTTATGTTTGGTGTGGGGATAAATGAGAAGCTAGGATCCACATTTGCAGAGGAATTAGTGGACGTCGTAGAAGGGGGTTCATACACAACACACCATCTATGAGGCACTCTTTGGAGGAAGAGAGAAGGCTGCTTCTCCAGTCTGGGCCCAGAAGCCATCAGCTCGCTTGGAAAACATTTCTGCGGTGCCTTTCTCCCCCAGCACTCCCCCCTTCCCATTTTCCAGATGTAGCAGCCGCATCTGGTTCCGTTTCACTCCACACGGGTACACCGCAGCCACATTACTAAACAGCCCTCTTCCTCCCCTCCCCCTCCCTTAAATTAAATCTGGGATTCTTCAACTTGTCTTTACTACCTCCCTCCTTAAAATTTCTGGAGTCTTGGAGATGAGGCGTTGGGATTTGGAGGAGAAAAGAGCGTTACCTTGGATCCCAGGCTATTTAGGTTCCCACCAAGTTAGCTGTTCTCTGCTGTCGGTGGCCGCGGCGGTTGGGATGTTTTTTAGTTTGTGCAGAAGAGAGGCTTCTTGGGAGATGGGGGCCAGGATTTCAGGGAAGGGTGGCGCATCTGCTAGCTGTGGCCTTTTTGGCCGTGGGTCTGGCCCACAACTGGCCCTGATGGAAGTTTCTGGAACCATAGCATGGCTTTCTGTCCTACTTAGTTGCAGTTGGCGCCGCAGGGACGGTCCCTGTAAGGAGCCGGCGGTTCCCACTGGGCCTCCCAGAGGCATCGCTGTCCACGCTCCCTTGGGCCGAGCCCTGAGCGCCGCGGCGTTGGGCTGGTGCCTCCAGAGGTGCTCGCCGCCGTTGTGTTTGCAAGGAGTGCCTTGAGCCGCAGCTCCTGGAGACAAAGTTGTGCGGCGTTTTACCTTTTTTTTTTTTTTTTTGGCGTTTTACCTTTTAAGTAACGGCTACAAGTTTGGAATCGGGAGTGGGATTGTCTATTTACCTTTTATAATATTCTCTGGGTCAGGGAGGTGTCTTATGGTCCAAAGTTGTTGGAGGTGGGAGAGTTGATCTCTCTTACTCCTTTTCTAGCCTCTTTCAAATTGAAAACACTTCTCTGGTTTCCTTCTTTGGGCGGTAGTTTTGGAGGCTGTAATGAAATCGCACTTTCTCTAGACATGGTAATTAAGGTGACTGTTTCCTCCGCAGATGTGCCCTGCTCTTTGCACCTCCAGACCAGTGCTTTTTTTGGAATACCATCTAAAATGTAGAGCCTTAGCCTTGAGACTGTCGAGCAGAAAGTGGCCATTTTCCGACGTTGGCCCAGCCTCCTGGTTTCCTCTCTAAGGCTTGTTTAAAAGCTAAGTAGCTGGGCCCCGTGGGACGTGCCTTGGTCTGGCTAATTACCCCTTCGCCTGGGTCATCTCCCTTCCTCTCAGTGACCGGGAGCCAGCAATCTCTGGCTTTGCCTGCTCTGTCCTGAGGGCCTGCCTCCCTAATGACTTGTTCACATATTTCCCCTCTGTGGGTTAGGAGGAACTCCAGGGCTGCCCCTGACCCTCAGGGTGTAGGGTGCTTGGGGACAGGGAGGCTGCTGTGGCCTGGCTCCAGCTGGGATGGTTGTCTGCTCCCTGCATCAATGACGAGCTCCTTGAAATATCTGTTGTGTTCACTGTTAGTCATAGCTAAGTGTCAGCTTTTTAATGAGGGTCATCCGGATCAGAGCCGCTTATGCTCCCCTGCCTGCTTTGACCATACCTGCAGAAATGCCCGTTTGGGAGGTATTTTCACAATGGGGATCTGGGCCAGAGTGGGCACCACTTGCTTTGGTTCCAAAGTGGACACTCTTAAGGTGCTTCTTTTCCTTGGTCTATGGCTGGCCATGGAGGACGTTAGACTTCCCTTAGGTATGCTTTGAATAGCAAAGGCACAGGAAGAAATGGAAAAAGGTCACCCCTCCACCCCTTGGGAGAGGGGATTATAGTACATCCATGCACCCCCAGCCAAGTTAGCTTTATTCCTGGTGGGCTCCAGAGGGCGAGAAAATTGAATTGAGCATGGGGTAAACAGACTCCAGCCAGCCTTAGAAACCAAGGGAAATCCATGGGTTTTGCTTTTAGTAGTGTGTTTTTTGTTTGTTTTGGGTATTGACCTGAAACAAGACTCCTAAAAATAGAGGAGATTTGCTGGTTTGAGCTTGGGGTTCTAGCAGCCAGCTTCTCTGTAGGCTTGTTTTTCTTGCCTCCATTTTTTAAGACTCTTTCATCAAAATGGCTGTTAGTTAGAGAGTATCCCAGGAAAGTTTGAGCCTTGTTGCTGCAGGAGGGAACAGAGTTCGGTAAAATTGATTCAGATGTCTAGTTCTGAAAGGGCCTCACATCACTTGAGATGAATTTAATTTCCTCTTGGGAAATTTGTCTTGCGTTTGCCTTCCCCAGAGCTTTGTGAAAGGACACACCAGGGACTGGTGGGAGTCCAGATGTATAGCTTTAGAGAAGACTGTGGTGTTTCCAGGGGGATTAAATACCAGACTTGGGCTAGGATATTTGTTTCCCCCCCAAAGTTTCATCTACCTTAAACAAAATTCTCTCATCACAACCTCCCCCCCCCCATAAAGACAGAAACAACGTGTGGTTCCCTTCTTCCCCTGCCTGCTCTCCTAGTGTACAGCACTCATCTGGGCCAATGACTTAAAAATATGGCTGATGTTTCCCTACATATTCTGCCTTCAGTACCAAAGTTTTCTAGATTATGTGCAGCAGTTGGTTTTTTATTTAATTAACTTAATTTTTTATGCACTTCTTATTCCCAAGGATATTTGGACCCTTTTTTAGCAGATTCAAAATGAAAAATTTAATGCTGGGTCATGGCTCTCACCTGTACCCCTAGCACTCTGGGAAGCCCAGGTGAGTGGATTGTCCTAAACTCACACAGGTTTGGGACCAGCCTGAGCCAGAGCGAGACTCCATCTCATCTCTAAAAACAGCCAGGCGTTGTGGTGGGTGCCTATAGTCCCAGCTACTTGGGACTTCAGCCTCTTGGGAGGCTGAAGCAAGAGAATCATGTAAACCCAGGAGTTTGAGGTCGCTATGAGCTATGACACCATGACACTCTACTGAGGGCGACAAAGTGAGATTCTGTCTCAAAAAAAGAAAAAGTTAGCATTTCCCTTGGACCAACTGAAATTTTGCAAACTGAGTGATATAACTTTTTTCAAATGTTGGTTAGATACTTGCTCTCCCTCTCAACATTAAGGTGAGAATGCTCGCTTTTGGGAAAAGGGACCATTTCTGTTAAGAAGTAAGCCTTGGCTCGGCGCCTGTGGCTCAGTCGGCTAGGGCGCCAGACACGTACACCTAAGGTGGTGGGTTTGAATCCCCAGCCCGGGCCCGCCAAACAACAATGATGGCTGCAACCAAAAAATGGCCGGGCGTTGTGGCGGGCGCCTTTGGGAGGCGGAGGCAGGAGACTCGCTTGATCCCAGGAGTTGGAGGTTGCTATGAGCTGTGATGCCATGGCACTCTACCCAGGGGGATAGCTTGAGGTTCCGTCTCAAAAAAAAAAGAAAAAAAAAAAAAGAAAGCAAAGCTTTCAGATAAGTAATCTCCAAATATTTTCTATCTTATGTATTTTTATGATCTTTCTTATAAAGGAGTGCTTTGTGTGCAACACCTGCAAATAGCAGTAAGTCTACATTTCACTCAAGTCCAATCAAGG
>CAUYQV010189504.1:0-20894 GCA_963574575.1 Galagoides demidoff
GGGTCCTTGCGGGTTTGGGTTGGAGCGCCCAAATTTTTCTCCTGGTGAAAGTATGGCATTTAATTTTTTTTTCCAAAACCTGCTCAGCCTGTAGCATAACTGATGTGCACTTTTAAACACATTTGTTTTTCAGAAAAAAAAAAAAAAAGAAATATCTCTATAAAGAAGAGTGGTCATATACGATTACATATTGGAAAATTCCATTAAACAATAACAAAATCACTCCAGGGCAGATTAATTGTCTATTCTCCAGAAGATGCTGACTAGATGTGGGAAAGGGGTGGTTCTTGCTGGAAGGAGCAAGCAATCTTCTGGGACAGCGGAGAGACGCAAAGCTCTGTCATCTATTCAAGAGATAACTCTCTACCAGTTTTCTTGTGTCAGTCCCCTGGATTTTCCCCCAAACAGATGGCACAAAATCAGACATAGCTTCTACATTCAAAATCTGTAAGTTGATATGGACACATTCAAGATAATAAGATGTCATGATATGACGTGTGATAAGAGACGGACACTTGACCTTTATAGATGCCTATCTAGGAAATACACAGCTGAGATGGCTAGTGGTCCCCAAATATTTCACAAGCCCCACTAAGCTTAAGCTTGAAAACTTCCTGGCTTTGAAGATGGGGATTTTGAGAAGAAGGGTAGAGGCGATACAGATGATTCAGACCCAGGATGGCAGAGCTCCTTTCAGCCTGGACCCAAAGTGGCTGTGAGAATGAGATAGAGCCTCACTGCCCCTGAGTTGACAAGTTAGACGTGCACGTGACAAATGAACCTTTGTTGGTAAATCCCCTGAGGCCCTGGGTGTTCATTTTCTTTTCTATCTTTTTTCTTTTTTTTCTGAGACAGAGTCTCACTATTTTGCCCTCAGTAGAGTGCCATGGCATCATAGCTCTTAGCAGCCTCAAACTCTTGGGCTTAAGCAATTATCTTGCCTCAGCCTCCCGAGTAGCTGGGAGTATAGGTACCCACCATAACACCCAGCTATTTTTTTGTTGTAGTTGTCATTGTTATTTAGCAGACCCAGGCCAGGCTCAAACCTGCCAGCTTTGGTGTATGTAGCCAGCACTCTACTCACTGAGCTATGGGTGCCGAGCCTGAGTGTTGATTTTCTTGACTAAAATGAGGCACATATTCTGGCCAAGAGCCTCTTTACAGTAATACCCAGAACACTGTTGGAATTATCTGGATTCAGATGTGTGTTAGGAGGACAGGAGTGGAGGGAAAAGTGATTCCAGCAGAAGGAACAGAATGTGCAAAGGCCCAAAGGCACGAAGGAGTACAATGTCCTCAGGGAAATGTGGATAACTCAGTGTGACTACTGCAGAGCTTGTGAGTAGGGGAAAAATGACAAACGAAGCCAGAGCTGTGTCGTCCCATGTAAAGAAATTGAACTCTGGTTCAATGGGATCTTTTGAGGGGGGATTTTGAACAGAGGAATAAGATGGTCTCATACAAGCTTCTAGAGAACTAACAGGACGAGATGACATTTGTGTTGTGAAATAAGAGATGTGGGCTCGGTGCCTGTGGCTCAATCAGCTAAGGCGCCAGCCACGTACACCTAAGGTGGCGGGCTCGAATCCCCAGCCCGGGCCTGCCAAACAACAATGATGGCTGCAGCCAAAAAATGGCGAGACATTGTGGCAGGCGCCTGTGGTCCCAGCTACTTGGGAGGGGGAGGCAGGAGACTCGCTTGAGCCCAGGAGTTGGAGGTTGCTATGAGCTGTGATGCCATAGCACTCTACCCAGGGGGATAGCTTGAGGCTCCACCTCAAAAAAAAAAAAAAAGAAATAAGAGATGTGGGTTCTAAGTAGTCTGAAGAAGGGAAAGTTGCTGATGGGTTGTGGTTATTATTTTTTTGTTGTTGGGGAAGGGTTGTGATTATTATAGAGAAATAGCTAAAGAGGAAAGATATTGGAACTTAAAGGACAGGTAAAAGGGAACGGCCAACGTTGAGGAAAACGGTCAAAATATCTGAAGGGGACATGTTACAGAGCCCACCTGACCACTTTTAAGCACTCACATGTGGGAACATTTGAAGTAAGAGAAAGAACATCAGAGGCCTTGACTGTCGGGGCTCTCATTTACTATTTCTGTAAATACTATATAACCAACACCTCTCAAATTCCAGGGCTTTATGACAACAAATTCATTTTTTCCTCACTTGTTGATGTTTGGGTCAGGTGGCGCAGCTCTGCCTGGGCCTGTGGGTTGCCCTCAGGCTCACTCACACCCTTCACTATGTGGCCCAGGCTTATAGAATGAGAGCTGCTTGGGCCAAGCCCTTCTCATCAAAGATCATAGAAAGGAAAGTTGTGCACATAAATCTCTGATTTCATCATGCCCACTCACCTTCCCTCAGACAATAAGCCTGACAGGTCAAGTTCAACATCAATGGGGTGGGTAAGTACCGTCTGCTCACATGGAAAGGTGCTGCAAAGTAACCCACCAAGGCTACGATGTATAATCCTCTTATGGGAAGTGAAGAACAGTAACAGGATTGTAAGTTGATGATACAGACAATAGAGATTTATGATGTTTTTTGAGCCTCAGAGTGGCAGGCAGTGGGAACTGTCTATAGCAGGGCAAAGATTAGAAGTCAGAAGAGTTGGGAAGCCAGGGCCACACTGCAGGTATACAGTGATGGGAGCTTTAACTACGAGGTAGTAAGGGTAGTCAAGGAGGATGAACAGGTGCAGAGATTGCCTGAAGGGTGAAGAAGGAAGTTACGAAGGTCTAGTCAACATCTAGGGGAAAGGCCAGGCCTGAATATGAAGAGTGCACCCCCAGAAAGGAACAGCTGAGATTTCCAACAACATGAGCATAAAGGGCAAAGTCTGGGCTTTACAAAAAGGAGACATGAGGGTAGAGAGATGAACAAAGGTGGTGAGACAAGAACAGAGATAATAATCGCATTAGCGGAAAAAACTCTGCAGATAATGAAACAACAGCAGGCAAACTTCTCAATGTGAATATTTTAGCTATGGCTTTGTCCACATTAAAATTACTTTGGAATTTTAAAAGTGAATTACATTTCTGTTGCTGTGTGAAACTTAATCTATATAATGAGAACATGTAAAGTTGTGAATTTACGGAAGTTAAAAAGCTGGTAGGGAATCGCGGCAGCTGGGATGTTAATGAAGGCGTAATCTGTTAGGTGTAGAAATAAGCAACACGCATTTGTCGTGATGGGGCAACCCTTCTGAAACTTCATCGAAACACTGTGAAAAATCTGAGCAGAGAAACTTTTGCAGCCAAAAGGGAAAATGTGATGAATTCTTTTAATTTTATTTAAACTCAAATGTTTCCTTGCGTTTGCTGGTGTCAGAAAAGGGACCAAAACTAGCTGTGTATTGCCCTTGTACACTTATTTTAAAAACTTAAGTAAGCCACTTAATGTGTTAATCAAATTATTTATTAATAATCCTATTATGTGTGGTTCAGATGTGACATATACAATGGAATCTTAATTGAAGCATAGAAACACATACACCAATGCGACAACATCCATCCAGTGGATGAAAATGAACGCTATGATTGACAGTGCTTTTGTACACCCGATGGTCTTTGACCCTCACACAATATCTACAAAGTAACTTGGAGGATGTTCTTCTTACCCAGTTGACACCTGAGAAAACGAAGCATAAAATAGATTAAATGTCCTGCTTGAGACCATCCAGCTGGGAGGTCAAAGTGCTTTTAAATCTGTGTTTGTGCCCTTTCCACTCTAGCAGGTCAATTACATAAACAACGACTCCCTCCACCTTTTTCCACTTGAATTGGGGGCTTCCTTTGGCTGTGTTTTGCCACCAGGTAAAATCCAATCTCCTTCACAAACCATACCACAGTCTTTGTGATTAGCCCCTCTTTTACCACTCTGATCTCAACCTCCAGCACTGTGTTCCCACTCACCTCTTCACACCTGTGTTCCCACCATATTTCCAATGTTCCAACTGTAAAAACGTCTGCCATAGTGATTCACAATTCTTGTTTGGGAATATTCTAATAACTTATGCTTTTTGGAAAAAAATACCTAATTTTAATTAAAGTTTTAATTGAGGTCATTGTAGATTCACACAAGCTGTAAGAAATAACACAAAGAGATTGTATTGCACAATTTGCCCAGTGTCTTCCAAAGGTGACATCTTGGAAAACTCTAGTATAATATCACAACCAGGATATTGGCGTTGACTCAATCCACCAATCTCATTCAGATTTTCCAAGTTTTACTTGTACTCATTTGTATGGGTGTATCGAGCTCTATACAACTTAATCACCTTACGGGTTTGCATATACACCAGCACAGTAAAGCTACTGAAAAAGTTCAGCTCCACAAGCGTTCTCCCAATCCATCATGCCTACAACACTCGCCCTCGGCAACCACGAATCTGCCTGCCATTTCTAAAATGTTATCATTTCAAAAATGTTATAGAAATTGAATAATATGTAACCTATTGTGATTTGCCTTTTACATGAAAATTCCTAGAAATTCATCCAACTTGTTGCATGTATTCTTCCCTTTGATCATTGAGCATAGTGGTCCATGGTTGGTAGTCCACAATTTATTTAATCATTCACCCCTTGAAAGACATCTGTTTGTTTCTCATTTTGACCTTACAAATAAGG
This sequence comes from Galagoides demidoff, assembly GCA_963574575.1. NCBI lineage: Eukaryota > Metazoa > Chordata > Mammalia > Primates > Galagidae > Galagoides > Galagoides demidoff. The sequence continues at coordinate 4,634 of CAUYQV010189504.1, forward strand.
TTGCTGTGAATGTTCAAGTATAGATTTTTGTGTGAACCTAAATTCACTTCCTGAGTCATACAGTAATGATGTGTTAATTTTATTAAAAACTCCAAAAGGATTTGTAATAGATTACTGAAATAATTTTACCTCTACTTTAACACCTGTGTCACATAATTCCAACATGTAATTCTTCTTGGTATTATTGTCAGTTGTCTTTGCTCATTCAAACTGCAACTTTATTGATTCTTGGCATGATGGACAATTTTTAATATGTGCTAGACATTTTGTCTATTGCATCAGGAGACTCTACATCCTATTTAAATCTTTTATTTTAGCAAGCACTCACCCTGTCTAGCTTTTGTGCACAGATCTTGGCCTACTTTTCGTTAGCTGTGGTTTCAATGGAAGTTTAATTTTTAGGGCCTGTGTGGTTTTATTTGACGGTGGGGCTCTCTCTGGCCATTGATGATACTGCCTGAGGAGTACAAAAAGCAGGCTGCACAGGCTAGGCCACTGGGTGTTCCCTGATGGCAGAAATGGGGAGGGGACTTTACCAGTGCCATAGCCCTCCCCCCCCCCAGCCTACCCATGTCTTGAGCAAAGGGGTAGAGCTTGGGCTCTTGGAGACACAAAAAGTTTCCTGGACTAAGCCACTTGCAGCAAGTGGATACCTTTTTCTCCATTTCTTCTGGCCTACCTGAAGTTCTGGAGTCAAAAGGAAAGTCTTGGGCCTGCAAGTACAAAGGAATTTCCTAGATAGGGCATTTTTCAGTCCCTGTGTCTCTCCTGCCAGTTCTGCCCACCTTTCCTCTGTATCTCTTGGTATAAAAAGAGAAGTGGTCTCATCTTTTTGTCAGAGTTCTCAATCTTGCAGGTAGTAACAGACTTGCTTGATGTTTCCAGAGTGTCTTTTGTTTAATTCCAGTCCATGCTGTCTTCTGTTGCCAGATTAGGCATCAGGAAATGCCAGGTCTGGCAGCCTTCTTCTGTTGAAGAGCTAATACGAAACAGCCTGCCACCATGTTGTTCTTCCAGATCTAGAGCTCTGAACCAGCTCACCTTCTTCTTTCCGTCTTTCAGAGCTCCCCTTTGGTTGCCTCTTGTGCTGTTTCCAGGGTTTGTAGTTGTGCTTAGCAGAGAAGAGCAAAGAGAATGCACTTATGACATCTGGCTTAGACCAAATGTCAATCGATGCTATTTTTACATACTAAGGCTGGGAGTTTTGTCAGTGTAATAGCATTTTTTTTCAGACATAGGTCAGTAACTTTCTCTACTTTTCTTGGTCCTCTCTTCCATCCCTGTCTCCTTCTTTCTCCCTGCCTCCTCACTCCCATCCACAATGCCCTCACCTCAAACTCACCCAGCCCCTGTGCATCACTGAGCTCCAGCAGCTCTTCTGAGTCTGTCTCTCTCCTCCAAATGTTCTACCTGTAACAATAGCAACAGCACCAGTTATCATCGTTGTTGTTGTCTTCCTCCTCCTCATCATTCTCACCATCATCAAGATTGAGAGTGAAGCTAGTGAAAGGAGCCGTGTAAAGCAGGTGGGCATCTCCACTGAGGCTGGGGAAGACACAGACTAAAGGCAGAGAAGACCCTTAAGGAGAGAGAAATAAAAACAGCTGAGGACCAACAGCAAAATGATAAAATGCAGGTAATGATGCTTTTCTCCAGTTCTGGAATCACTTATTGTGCTGTTGATTGAACATGTCAACACTTAGTTTCTTTTTCACTTATTTCTGACCTTATAACAAAATTCACTCTTCTGCTTCACATTGAGAAAGGTAAAAACAGTGTTTAATCATTTAGAATTATAGAAACCTGGACAACACAGAAAACACCAGCTCATGACAGACCAAGTTTGGCAGGTCCCTAGGCTGTTGTTCAAAGTGGCCATCCGCAAGTCAGTTTTGCACATTGAAAATATATTAGAATAGAACCCTACCCATTCACAACAAAATTAAAGATACAGGTTAATGACAACCCAGGGGCTTTGGCGATGCAGAGCAGGTTAGAAGTAGGTGTCAGAAAGGGCCACATTGCACGCAAGAAAGCAGCCGACCTATTGCATAGCTCAGAGATACCAACCCATTTCCATGCACATTTGAGAAAAATATAGATACTGTGATTTCAGGAAGTGAATGTTGTAATTACAGCCATCTGATTTTTTCCCATGATAGACTCACTAAATCCACTATCCTATTTTCAGTTTTGATAATGATTACTTAAGAAAGGGTGAAAGTTAAATGCTCAAAGAATGGTCTAGGGTTTCCATTTACCACGCCTTATGAGTATGACTAAGTAAAAAGGATAATAACAGAAAATAATTTCTTTAATTATATATGGGGCTATGTGTTATATATGTGTGTGTTTACTCCTATTGCTCATTCCAGCTACACATTAAGTGGTGTTTGCACAGAAGACAAATTGATAGCAGAGGGAGCTGCTATTACCATACATACCCCAAGTGGGTCATCATCTATCTTTTTTTTTCTATAATTTTTTTCTATGGCTCATCTTTCTAAAAGATTACTTCTAGCTACTTAAGACTCACACTTCTGCTCACAGTATTATTGGAGGCAGAAGAAAGGCTCCACCTTTTCTCCTTCCTCAAGGAGGAAGGTATCTGCAGCCAGCAGGAGTGCCTCTTTTCCAAGTCCTGAAGAACTACTGCCATAAGATCAGATCATCTCCGCATGGAACATAATCCTACCTTTTTACATCAACCCCCCACCCCCTAAGGCAGGAGTTCATACACTGACCCATGCATCTAGTATGCAATAAGCGTTTACTCCACAACCACGCACTGCTCTTACCATGAGGATATAAACATGGAGGAAAACACTCCCAGCCCATAGCCGCAGGAGGCTACCTACCCATTGTCTCTGCAGCTACAATCTGCCTACCATGGGCTGCACATGAGGAGTCCTTTTCCTCCTTCACATGATAACCCATACATAGCTCCAGTGACTATGTTCCTTCTCTCCCTTTAGTTTGAACACCCCCAACTCTACTGAACCACTGCGTTGTCTTTTTATTATCTGCCTATATGTGTGCTTCCCCAAGGAAGTGATGAGCTTTTAAAATCCAAGGTTCACAACTTCCTTATCTCTATTTATATAGCACAGGGTTTCTCAACCTTAACACTGTTGACATGTGAGGCTGGGTATGTCTCTGTTGTGGGGAGATGCCCTGGGCCTTCCAGGGTACATAGCAGTATCTCTAACTTATACTTATTGGGACAGACATAGCAATCCCCTCCTCCTATTTTTAAAAAATGAAGATATTTTCGGAAGTGGCCAAATCTCCCTAGGAAGAAAATTACCTCCCATCATGAAGCACTGCTCAGGTACTAGATCTCACAAAGAACCACATTTTGGTATACAACTCACTTTGAGTAATTTACTATTTACAAAACTTTTTTTTTGAGACAGACTCTCACTTTGCCACCCTGAAGTTGAGTATTGCGTCATCATAGCTCACGGCAACCTGCAACTCACAGCAACCAGCAACTCCCGGGCTCAAACCATCCTCTTGCTTCAGCCTCCTGAGTAGCTGTGACGCCCCCCCTACCCCTGTCATAAGGCCCAGCTATACTTTTTAGAATTGGGTTCCCGTCCTAGGTCAGGCTGATCTTGAACTCCTGATCTCGAACTCCTGATCTCAAGCAATCCACCCACCTTGGCCTCTCAGAGTGCTAGGATTACAGGTCTGAGCCACCATACCTGGCCACCATTTCCAAAACGTTTAAAATACATCATTCCAGTGATGCTCATGATAATTTTTGAGGTCTGTTTTCACGCCCATTTTGTATTTGAGATGCTAACCTGGATAAGCTAGTCTAATCCAGAGCAGGTATTATGGACACATCTGTGCAATATTGGGAAAGTTATTCAACATCTCTTTGGTTCAGTTTCCTCACCTATAAGCTAGAGCAAAATAGCCACACCTATCTCTGAGTGGTGTGGTAAGGATTAAATGAAACACACCTGGCACATAAGAGCTCAGTAAAAGTTGAATCATATTGTTATTCCAATCAAGTTTATCTTTTTCTCCCTTTCAGCTAGGTTGAGTCTTCCATTAAGTCTTAAGGAAAATGTTCACGGGGTAAACATTTCAAAATCCAGTTCAAAATCACAAATGTTTGTTGAAGGGTAACTCTATAATCTGGTTCTCTCTAGACAGCTTCTTTTAAATTCTATTTTCTGAAATTATAATGGAAGAAGATAGGTAGCAAGTTATATGCTTACACTATTTAATTATCACTTGTTACATACAGAACAATTTTCAGGTCCTCTGATGGTATGTAGAAAAGTCAAAGTCATCTGTAATGGTACATGCACTTTGGGAGGGAGGAATAGAGGGCTAAGTGTAAGAGATGACATATTGTGTCATAAACAAAATTCCTTAGGGTCAAATTAAAAGATGAAAGAAGATATTTTCATGTTGGACTAATGCCAATTTTGTCTCCCCGTGTACACACTCATGCCCTACCTGCACACATATACACACCCCTCTCAATTCTAATACTCTCCTAATCAAAAGGAAGATGAGATAGAAATATATGACTATCAACATGAACCCATGAAAATTATGATCAAATAAAATATTCAACTCAAGTTACGAGGAAAGTGTTGTCACGTCATTGGAACCTCAAGCACAGCATAAGATTTGTGGCCACAGTTTTCATTTATTATCTACAAGCTAGAAATTTCAGTTCCTATCAGAATGGTATTGAGTTGAAGATTAAAATCAGAGACTTAGTTAAAAGTAGCAGAGAAAAATCATCTTCACTCCATAAAACTATTCCGCCTGAAGGTAAATTTGGGACTAGCAGATCTTCTAAAAACATACAAATACATTTGCTTCCCAGGCTGTGATTCCTTTGCTTTCCACTATGGAGGCTTTTGCTGCTCCTCTGAGATACTCACAGTAAGTTTACACTTTCTCTACTGACTAATGTTTTAAGTCAAAGATCCTATAGTTTTCTAACTTATAATTTCCCAGCTTGCAAGAAAACAAAATCCTCTTAGTCATCAAATAGCTCAAGACACAGATTAACAAACCAGGCTACTAATCAAATCTGTGTACTCACTTAAACAAAGAGCACATTTGAGCGCTGAGAGAAAATTTACACTGAATGAGTCTATTACCCAGATCCATCTACCTCCAGGGAATAGAATGTGATATCATGATATGAATGAAAATTTCCATAGAATTTAGGAGTCAAAAGCACTTTTTTTCACATTAATAATTTAACTTAATCTTCTTTCTTGCTTGGGATATAGACGTTTTTGCCTGTATTTGGGAGATGAAAAACTAGAAAGCTGGGGGAATGTCAGGGAGCTTGGCCCTGGTTACACGCTAAGACAGTGAAGATGTTGGGACTCAGACCCAAGCCTTACTGACCTTACATCCCAGGATCTTTACATCATGCCTGTTTATGTTCTGAGCCTTAATTTTGAGTTAGCAGGTGGTATCACCACTGAATGAGTTTCAAAAGTCAAGGGGAAATAACCAGTGGGTAATTGAAGGAGAGAATCAAACAGCAACGCTAGAGCACAAAAACACTGCAATAGAAATACAGAATGTCCTTAGTGGGCTCAGCAGTAGACTACACACAACTGAGGCAAGAACAAGTTTTAAGATGATCGACAGAAACCTTTTAAATTGAAATGTAAGGAGGAAAAAAACAACTAATTGTTTTTTTTAAAAAAAAAAAAAACCTAGAATATCTGAAAACTGTGGGACAACTTCAAAAGATATAACATAACTGAAATTGGAAAAGCCAAAAGGAAAAGGAAATGAAAACAGAACAGAAGAAATAATGAACACAATAATTGACAAGAAGTCTCCAAAACTAATGGGAACCAATGAACCCAGAAACCAGGAAGCTCAGAGGATACCAAGTAGGATAAATACCAAAAATCTACATGTACGCATGTTATCTTCAAAGTGAAAATACGTGAATGAATGAATAAGACGAGAAAAATGTTGTAAAAATCCAGGGGAAATAATGCTCTGTTTATAGTGGAACAAGGATGAGAATTACAGGTGATTTCTCATCCGAAATCATGCAACTTAGAAGAGAGTGAAGTAACATATTTGAAGTTCCCAGCTACCAAAACTGGACATACTTGAGCAACAAAATTAAGCGGTACAGGATAATAGCCCAAAATATAAAATAAATACCCGCAAATCCATACTGTTATAAATAAATGGTTGAATACACAAATGAATTATAGGTGGGGAAGATGAGACATTGGAAATGCAGAATTCTAAATAACTTATGGAAAAACTCTACCCTCCCAGAGATGTGGCACGATTTTTCATTCCTCAAGTGTGTGGTGCCCGTAGTGATGTCCTTAAAAAGAATACAGGATGGAAAGGGGAGAAATAGGAGTGACCTGATAGCCCTGAAACCTGGCAAACACTGCCGCAGCCGATCAGGGTCAACTTCCAGAGGGATAGGTCATGTTGGTGGTACTGACAGATGATATGATGCAATGAACGTGGCATTTTGTATCTGTGGTCTTCCAACACTGATGACCTCAGGCCAACCATGATAACACCACCAGAGAAAGGCCAACGGGGGGACATTCTACAAAGTCACTGACTAGTACTTCTCAAAATTGACAACCCCATCAAAAACAGAGAAAGTCTGAGAAACTGTCACCTACAAGAAGAACCTAAAAAGACACGTTGACCAAAGGCAGTGTGATATTCCAGATGGGATCCTGGGGATTCTGGGCTAGAAAAAGAGCGTTAGAGAAAAATGAAGCCAATTCATAATAATAACATAGTTCATATTTGTTCCTTAATTATACAAAAATGCACTGCACTAATATAATAGTGATAATATAACTTTTAAAATATTTTATATTCCATATGTAATTTTATGGACCTAGTAATAACACCGTATTGATGTTATACCAAAGTGTGTCATATTGACATATCGTTCAGATGTTAAGGGCAGGCGAAAATGGGTGCTGAGTGTATGGGGACTTTCTGTACTATCTTTGAGTTTTGGTTTTATAACTAAAAATTGTTCTAAAATAAACATTTTTTAAAAATCAAACACAATAGAGGCATCCTCCATCTCATAAATAGACACGTTATTGCCTGCCAGCAGACATGTACTCTACGGCATTTTAAAGGATATCCTTTAAGCGGAAGGGGTATGATCCCAGACAGAAACCTACATTTCTATAACGAAGTAAAGAAATCTGAAATGGTCAGATTAAGGTAAATGTAATCTTTTTTTTCTTTTAATGGATTTAAAAGAGAATTCACTGTCTGAAGTAAACTTTGTGATACTGTTTCTGGCACTTAAAACATACGCAAAAGTAAAAATGTATAGCAAGGATAGGCACAAGGGGTGGGATTGAGGAACTGGAAATGCACTGTTTTACTATTCTGGCACTATCTGTGGTCCCATGATATTAAAGATGATCAGTTTAACTTATAAATAAGGTAAAGAATTACACAACCTGAAAAAATACAATTGCTACCATGAAATTTAGCTCAGGAGTCAAAGACTGAAATATAAAATAATTCAGAAAAGTGCATGGGAAGAGACCAAGAGAGAAAGAGAATGAGAGACAACAGTAGCCACACTGTGATTTGGGAGGCTGAGGGTGTGTGCCTATGTGTGTAAGTGCCTGTGTGTGCCTGTCTGTGTGTGCCTGTGTGTGCATGCCTGTCTGTGTGTGTGCACGTGGCTGTGTGTGCATGGCTGTGTGTGAGTGCCTCTGTGTGCATGCCTATGTGTGTGGGTTCCTGTGTGTGTGCATGCCTATGTGTGTGCCTGTGTGTGTGTGCCTATTTGTGTGTGCATGGCTATTTGCACATGCCTGTGTATGTGTGTGTACCTGTGTGTGTATGTGCCTATGTGTGTATGCCTGTTTGTGTGCCTGTGTATGCATGCCTGTCTATGTGTGCACCTGTGTGTGTATGCGCCTGTGTGTGTGCGCCTGTATGTATGTTCCAAGAAGCAAACAACGTTTAGAGTAACAAAAAGACAACAACATGGTGATTTTACCCACAAAACTTTTGGACTACTTCTATATAAAAGCTGAGGTTTACGTGTTTGGAGATAAACGAGTTGTGGGTTAGTATAAGGATATATAGACACATTGTGTGCAAATATTTGTGCTTTTTCTCTTCTAATTGGAATCCCAACATAGCATGGGAGCCTTATTTCTAAATTTGACTTCAGTTTTCTCTGGAACAAAGTTGTTATTGTTTCTCCTCCTCGCTCCTTTTTTTTTTTTTTGTTTCTGTGATTTTGCTTAATGCTTTCACCTTATGCCTCGTTTGAGGAAGAATAAATTGCAGGTCTTAAGAGGAGGTGCACACTGTAACATCCTCCAGACTCTGATAGGAAGGTAGGAAATGGATAGAAAAGTGATTACTGCAGGAGAGGAATAAAAGGAGGGTAAGATGAACAAGCCTGGTTTCAGCCCATGAGGTGCCTCTGAAGGGGGCGCACTTGAGCAACGTCAACTTTCTGGAACCCTCAATTGCTCACATATATGATCATGCAAACTCTCTCTACTTTTTATCAAGGAAATGAAGGCATATAGCAAGGAATCAATAAATTTTAGCTGCTTTCTCTAAGAGAAAGATTTGGATGAAAATATTCCATTCAAAACTCAGGGTGAGAATTAAAACACATAATAGACAGTACAGCAGAGACATTGCCCCATCCAGGAAGATAAAATCACCAGTTAGAATGGATGTACCATAATAAACTCCATCAGAACACTGGCAGGCCCAGCTGGCTGGAAATTAGCTACGCTTGAAACTGTCAATCATTGTCATGTCTCAAGTTAGCCCAGTTAATCTGTCAAAATTACCATGGACTGGGTCAAACCGAATTGTTTCCATATTTTGTTGGTTACTGTGATAAGCAAAGCAAACACCATTAAAGAAACTACTTCCTTATAAAGGGAGGTGTTTGCAAATGAATGAGCTGTGGGTTATATAAGGATATATTGATATATCATGTACAAATACTTGTGCTATTTCTTTTCTAATTGGAAGCCCAAGTGGGCCTTATTTCTACATTAAATTCCAGTTTCCTCCAGTATAAGGTTGTTATTGTTTTTTCTCCTCTTTCTCCTTTTATTTTCTTCTAGAAGTTAAAGCTACTTTGATTCATGCTGGGGGGGCCTAACAGTCACACCTGAACCCTTTCGCCTCTTCTCCCCCCACCCCTCCTTTTCTCCTAAGACAAAGACACAAAGGATCTGGCTAGCCCACCCCCATGAAAAGTTTAACCCAAAAGACACTAACTTTCCAGGCAAGCTGTGATATATGCCCACCCCCTACTGCCCCATATAAAAGTGGTCTCTAACTGTCCCCTGGAGCAGACACCGTCTTTGCACTGCCCAGGCAGATCACCCACCCTTTCAATAAACCTGGCCTGAACATCTCCACTGCAACCTCCTCTCCAGGGGCCACTGCTTACACCTTTCAATTTATATAGTAGGTTTACATTCACCAGCTATTTAGAGTCGGTTTTGTCTGTCTGGTGTTTTTTCTTCGCCAGATTATAACTTATTTTGCTTAATTAACAATTACTGAAAAGCAACACGATACAAAGTGCCAAACTACAAGACTAAGCCTGTGAATACACGTGTGTGAGGGGCCCAGAAGAATTTCTGGTAGCGGAGATGGAGGAGGGAAACAGCTAGAATGTTCCCATCCAGAGTCTGACATAGAAATGCATTTGCTGTGTTAGTGAGTTGGCAGCACAGGTGAACGGGTTGCCAGGGGAGCCAGGCAGAGCATGGTCTCAGTGAAAAGTCAACAAGGAGAGGAAAGGGATTTTCTGAAGATAAGTAGCTAGCTCTCTAAGAGGCTTTCTTGAGTGATGGACCCTGATCCAGGGCCTGAGCTTTAAGCCTTTCCAAAGTCCCTGAACTGCCTGGTAAGGAAAAGCTGACTCATGGCTGTCCAAGGCATGAGACAGTTCACTAACAGAAAAGGATCCAAAACTCCGTAAAATAATTCAGAGAGCTTTATTCTGAGCTAAGTGTATGTTACTAATGGCCCAGGGCAAATGTTTTCAAGAGGTTCTGAGAAAATGTGTCAGCCGTGTTCCAGTTTGGTTTTACACATTCATGGAGACAGGAATTATGCAGAAAAGCATGGACCAACCTGTGGAAGTTGCACATTGCTTTGGCCTCAAAACGTAGGGGATATCTTGGAGGGAACAGCACTTAGAGATTATTTTAAATGAGTTTAAAGATTCTTTGGTTTGTAATTTATTGAAACTCAAGAGATCTGTTAGGTAAATTGATGGCCGGAGGGTGTGATTTAAGCTTTTCTCCATGGGGCCTTAGGTCCTATTAATCTTTTAATACAAAGAGTAACTCCAAAAAGAAAGGGGCAGGTAAGGAGGTGCATCTGACCTCCTCCTCACAGCCTGCAACTCAGCTTTAAGATTTTTCTCGTGCCCCCCTTGGCCAAGATGGAAGGCTTATTAAGTTGGCCAAGGGGCTTAAAATGTTATTTTACTTTATCATTTTATATAGTCCGTGAGCCAATTTGCTGGTTTCCAGTGGCACCTATACTGTTCTGGTCACTAGAATTCTTAGTTCCCCATCTAAGGCTGCCCTCCTTCTCAATTCAGAAATCTAAGACATTGAAAGATTTCTGTGTCACAGACTGAAATATGTGTTTGAAATTGACACAGGAGTCAAATATGCCTCAGACAGTTAAGGGTAGAGGTCAGAAGAAGAACAACAGGATATGAACAGCACAAAAATGTGAATATGCTTAGCTAAGATAGATGGGATCATCTATCTTTAGTTAGTTTATTCAGCCATAATATCTTTACCTAAGATAAAAAGGGAAATTGCTTTTTTCGTTGTTGTTGATGAGACAGTCTCACTCCATCACCCTGGGTAGAGTGCTGTGGAATCATAGCTCACAACAATTTCAAACTCTTGGGCTCAAGTGGTCCTCCTGCCTCAGCCTCCCAAGTAGCTGAGACTACAGGTATCCACCACAATGCCAGGCTAGTTTTTTTCTATTTTTAGTATAGCAGGGGTCTCACTCTTGCTCAGGCTGGTTTGAACTCCTGAGCTAAGGCAATGCACCTACCTCAGCCTCCCAGAGTGCTAGGATTATAGGCATAAGCCACTGCACTGGCCACAAGAAGAAATTCTTTTAATTGAGGCATAAGCAGAAACGGTGTCTCTAAATGAACTACCTTCCTTAATATAGTAACAGCTATACCCACCCCTGCCATGTTTACAAATGCCACAGTAACCCCCACAAGTTACCCTGCAAGGTCAAGAAAGGGGAGAGTTCATGTTTCTAGGACATCTTCACCCCTTTTTTAGAAAATTCATGAATAAGCCACCCCCAGCTTAGAATATTATTAGGGATTAACATAAAAGGACAGACCCTACCCTAGGGGTTGGCACTGTTGCTTTGAGGATCAGTCCACTCTTTCCTTCTATCTTAAAGAATGTATTTTAGAACCCTCTCTGCTTTTGCTCATATCTCATTTCTGAACTCTTCTCTTTCACTCGTGCCCTTGTGCTTAAATTCTTTCCTGTGCAGAGGGCAAGAACTCTCTCCATCATGGGGTGGGGGGTATGGTCCATGCTGGTATGGGAACAGTAAACACCCATAAAACCTGGCTATGGCAATTCTGAGTGCCTGAGGACAGGATGTGCTGTCCCCACTTAAAATGCATAAAATTTACTTTTCTCTTACCTGTTTTAATTTTTTGCCTCTTATAGCATCTAAAAAACTAATTAATTCTCAAGATAGCTGCATTTTTCAGCTGCCTAAAGATTTATCAGTAATTGATTTCATCACCCTCTTACCCTCTCATTCATGAGCAATTAGGGGAATAGTTCTATTTTCATGAATCCATTGACCAATGTGTGAATACCTGGGGACCATATTGAATAAATTTTGCAGAAATTATAAATCTGGAATAAATTCTGGACTCGTCTGCCTGCCTCACCATGGCCAAGGATGATAAATTGTCATGTCATTTCATCATCAGAGCACCAGCCTAGAACTCACACTTCTTGCTGTATTCTTAAGATTGTATAAGGAGTGTGAAATGTGTGTGAAATATCAAATATAGGCCAATATTAGTCTGGTCCCTGGCCTCAAAAGCCACTAAAAGAAGGACCCTATTTCTGCTGATTCATGGGGTCTTCTCTAAAAAATACGGATCCTTTTGGTTTCATCAACTTATTCATAACTGTTTGGTTTCGTTACCTTCGCTTTTGGTAACACCTTAAATGGAAAAGAGAATTTACGTGGTCTAGAAGGGAGGCAGCTGGTCTGGAACCCTCTGCAGTAGAGGTACAGATGGAAATACTGGGGAAGTCTCCACTCAGGGCAAAAGGGTGGAAATTTTTGCACGTATTTTTATTAAGACCACAATAAAAGCTCATGGACTATGACCAGAAGAGTTAATTTTTGCCACTGGGAAGTGCTGGCCGGACACCATCGATATGTAACCTGTGATTTTCTATTCTACTCTACCACAACCATTCCCTTCCTCTCACAGTCTTTGTTCATCCACATATAATGGATGTATTTCCACTTACTCGATTATAATCATTGTTCCGCCTTGTCTTGTCTCCTGAGAAATGCAGGACACCTTGATCTTCTTTTCCCAAGCTTTCCGGTCGGTTATCTACCACCCTTCGGGTTGCTCACTCAGATGGACAATTCCATCCATTGGGCACATATTTGATTACTTTGGCTTCGAGCAGACCTCTGCTTCTCACGATTGACCTCAGGAATAACTATATGTGGCAATGTCAACTCAACCTAATTATTGGTTGTAAAATGACTTTGTGCAAATAATTTCATCTGTTTCACTTTAGTTTCCTCATCTGTACAATAAGAGGACTAAACTCCCTGATCTCTGAGGAGTTTTCCAACCCTGTCTTTCTGTGAATAGATGCACAGTGCCTGCTTTCTCCATCTTTGGCAGTGAATAATGGAGTGACATATGACTGAATGTGATAGAACCATGTGCTCCATAATGACTTTACAGTCAACAACAGATGATGCATACCATGGTGATCCCATAAGATTACAAGGCTGTATTTTTACTGTACCTATCCTATGTTTATATACAGAGTGTGCCCGAAAAATGTATACACAATTTTAAAAAGGAAAAACTTGTTAAAAGTGTAATGCTCAATACATATATATGCCAACAGTGTTGGCTATCTAATATGTTGGATCTTGTATCTCTTGTAATCGCAGGAGTCAAACGTGGATTGAGTATTGCAAATTTTTTATCTTTATCCCTTTTAGTACAGACAGATACTGACAGAAGAGTATTACCATTTTAGTATAATGTTTTCCTCTCTTAAAATGAGTATACAGTTTTTGGCACCCTCTGTATGTTTCGATTCACAAATGCACACGGCTGTGTTACAATTACTTACAGTGTTCAGTATGCCGTGTAGGTTTGTCCAAGTACACTATATGATATTCACATACAACAAAATTGCTTAACGACACATTTCTCAGAATGTATCCCCCTCAGTAAGTGAACCATGACTGCATATTTACCACGCATTATTAAAAGGTGGCGATTCCATCATTGCATAAAAATAAAGGCAAACACCAAAACATAGCCAGAGGAAATTAAATTATTTCCACAAACTCATAAAATAGCTGCCCTACCACAAATCCAATTTAATGCAAGGTAAAATAGTTTAGAAGATATATTAAGTATATTTCCTTTAAATACTGCTGCTAAAATGATTCATATCCCTGAGCATCATTTTTTTTTTCTCTAGGAGTCATGGTTTTCCTGAGGGAATACGTCTCTGAAATTGTCTATAGGAAACCAAGGTTCAATTTACAGAAATTTGATTTACAAGCTGAGGGGAACAGCAGCTTTGGAGGTGTGCTCTCGGATGTCCCCTGGCGGCTGAGGGGAATCAATACAAGTCTCATAAGAGCTCTTATGGACCCCCTCTTTGCCCAAGGACTGCAGTCTGTGTAAGGAATGCTTTATTATCTATATTGCATATGAAAGGATGTCAGATGTCATCTCCTTCTTCCACTACTCATTTTCTTTTTTTTTTTTTTTTGCAGTTTTGACCAGGGCCAGCGGGCTTGAACACAACACCCCCAGCAGGGGACCAGCGCCCTATTTTCTTAAGCCACAGGTGCCACCCCCACTTCTCATTTTCAACAGAAGGACTGATGCCTACAGACACTAGTATTTCACCCAGGATGACAGAACCAGTCACAGGCAGAGCCAGGACTAGGTTTCAAATGGTCTGACAACCAGAGATCCCCCCAAAGTTTTAAGAACGCCCAGCTCTCAGCGTACCAAGTGTACCAAGACGTCCGTGGCTCCCTGTCATCGATTGTGAATATATGCAAAGCAGTACAATTGAATTGCAAGAATTGTACCCTCATTGAGCTCATTTGGTTTAAATACAGAGTGCTAAGATTCTTATTGCTTATTATCCAGAACTAAAACTTCACGTATTTTGAAAGAAGGAGATGAAACAGCAGAATTAAGATGCACAAGTCCACTCAACTATGGTTGGTTTACAAGTCTCAGTGAAACAACATGACAAGTTTCCTTTCCCACCCAAACTGTGTTCCAGACAGAGAGCCATATTCTCCCAGCAACCAGAGAATAGTCCTGCCAGGTTTTAAGCAAGTCAATCCATCAAAGTAGAGCTAAGTGAGTAAGTGATAACACTGGAATTTCTACAAATATGAGAGAAAGAATGATGCCTGGGCCATTCAAAATAATTTTCTAATTCCAGATATCTTCTCATAAGAGATGGCACAGATTCTCTAGGACTATTCCAGTTTTGGGTCAGGATAATGTGCTCCCAGGATGGTTCTCCTGATGATTAGAATCCACGGCCAAGTGATCCCTAACCGACAAATAGGAACACAAATCCATGGAATACAGAAATGAAAGTCAGGAAGGAAGGTATTGGGGCCACTGAGAGATATTTCCAAGTCTGACCTGAATTCCATCTGTGTCCTTTTAACCTTGAGCCCAAAGGCGGAGTTTCAGCTCTCATTATTCATTTCAGACCAACAGGTGCCAACAAGTTATTTCCATCCATGTCTTACAATTAAGTGCACAGACCTCTTGAACATCTCCAAGACTTCTGTGTTTTCACCAATAAATAATATCGGACAAAGGCCACTGTAACAAGCAAAGGGAAATTGATTTCTGGGTTTGGAAAGTTGATCAGGTCAAAAGATCCAATACACACACAGTCATGGAAAATACTTACGGCAAGTGAATACATAAAAGTATACTCAATATTCATTTGTCATTAGTGAATTGTGAGTTGAACAATAATGAAATACCAGTACATACCTACTAGATAACTAAAAAAACTTTTGAAATCCAGTTGCTGGCAAGGATGTAGAGAAATAGGAACTCTCACTCACTGATGGTGGGAATGCAAAATGATACAATGACATTAGCAGAAAGTTCGGCAGCTCCTTACAAAGCTAAAGACAGTCTTACCATATAACCCATTATTTGGACTCCTGGATTTTTACACAAATGATTTGAACACTTATCTCTACACAAAGATTCCTGTGAATTTTCATAACACCTGTATTCATAATCAACAACTGATAACAAACAAAATGTTCTTCAATAGATGTGGAATAGATTAACAAACTATGGTATATCCATGTAACATATTTATTTTTGTCATTTATTATGTTATATGGATATATGCCATGATATAGATGTTATATGGATATTTGTATTTATTACCTACATTTCATGTAGCCATGTAACACACTATAAATAAATTAGTTCTCAAGTCATGGAAAGTCACAGATGAATTTTAAATTCAGACTGCTAAGTGAAGAAAGCCATTCTAAAGATGCTACATATGATATGATTGCAACTATATGACATTCTGGGAAAGGCAAAACTATAGAAATTGTAAAAAGGTCAGTGGTTGCCAAGCATTTGGGAGTTGAAGAGACAGGATGAATAGGTGAAGCACAGGGAATTTTTAGGTGAGTGAAACTATTCCGTGTGATAATATAAAGGTGGGCAGATCACACTATAGATAAGTCAAAACCCATAGAACTACACAGCACAGAATGAATTTTTAACCTATTTTTTATAGTCTTTTTTTAATTAGATCATAATTGTGTACATTAATTCTATCATAGGATACAGTGTGTTGCTTCCATATGCAGTTTGGAAAACTCTCATCCAACTGGCTAACATAGCCATCATGTCTTTCTCATAATTGTTGTGTTAAGACAT
>CAUYQV010189512.1:0-16221 GCA_963574575.1 Galagoides demidoff
CTCATAGCAACCTCCAACACCTGGGCTTAAGCGAGTCTCTTGCCTCCGCCTCCCAAGTAGCTGGGACCACAGGCGCCCGCCACAACGTCCGGCCATTTTTTGGTTGCAGCCATCATTGTTGTTTGGCGGGCCCGGGCTGGGGATTTGAACCTGCCACCTTAGGTGTATGTGGCTGGCGCCTTAGCCAATTGAGCCACAGGCACCGAGCCAAAAGTAGTTCTTTGATAAGCATGCAATTAGATCAGGAAGAGTTCGACCTCATTTATGGATATATATTCATAGCTAGCCCTGGCTACACTCTCTTTGACCTTTACATCTACCTCTTCATCAGTAACAACCCAACCAAAAAGAGATAGCACAAGGTCGTGAGCTCAGGCTCCTAGACAGGGCCTGGATTAATACTTTTCAGCATGATCTATGGGACCATTTTCTATGCTTCCAAAGTTGACCATTCCATATCCTGATCACAATTTCTTTTTCTTTCTTTTTTCTTTTTTAGAGACAGAGCCTCAAGCTATCACCCTGGGTAGAGTGCCATGGTATCGCAGCTCATAGCAACCTCCAACTCCTGGGCTCAAGTGATTCTCCTGCCTCTGCCTCCCAAGTAGCTGGGACTACAGGCACCAGCCACAATGCCTGGCTAATTTTTTTTTTTTTTTTTTTGGTTGCAGCCATCAATGTTGTTTGGCAGCCGGGGCTGGCTTTGATCCCACCAGCTCAGGTGTATGTGGCTGGCACCTTAGCCACTTGAGCCACAGGCGCCGAGCTACAATTTCTTTTCTTAAGACAGAGTCTCACTTTGTCACCCCTAGTAGAGTGCCATGGCCTCATAGCTCACTGCAACCTCTAACTCTTGGGCTTAGGCAATTCTTTTGCCTCAGCCTCCCAAGTAGCTGGGACTACAGGAGACTGCCACAACACCCAGCTATTTTTAAAGATGGGGTCTCACTCTAGCTCAGAGAGGTCTTAAACTCATGAGCTCAGGAGATCTGCCCACCTTGGCCTCCCAAAGTGCTGGGATGCAGGTGTGAGCCACCATACCCACAATTTCTTCAGAAATAGGAACACACTATCCAGTGCTGTTTCATCTTACAGCCACTCTTTTTCATAAACAAGATTCTTTATGTCCAGATTTAACTTCATTATGGACAGATTTTTAAGTAACTCCAGAAAGCATTTACCTCCATATTTTTAAGATCTTGAAGAATGCCATATTGTGCCTACGTGATGACAACCAGGATCTAAGTAATCCCTTTGGCTTTTGGATTGACCAAACCATTTCTGGACTACAGGGCATATTTAAAACCAGGAATACAACACCCACAAATCAAAGAAATAACAGAAAACTTCTTTACTCCAGCTTTCATTACTCTCCCATGCTCCAGCTACACTTGGCATGCTTTTTTCCCATTTGCTTATTCATTCTTTTTCTTTTTTTTTGGAGACAGAGTCCCACTATGTGGCCCTCAGTAGAGTGCCATGGCATCACAGCTCACAGCAACCTCAAACTCTTGAGCTCAAGTGATTCTCTTGCCTCAGTCTCCCAAGTAGCTGGGACTACAGGCACCCACAAAAACACCTGGCTTTTTTTTTTTCTTTTGAGATTGAGTCTCACTATGTTGTCCTCAATAGAATGCCATGGTGTCTCAGATCACAGCTACCTCCAACTCTTAGGCTAAAGCAATTCTCTTGCCTCAGTCTCCCAAGTAGCTGGGACTGTAGGTACCTACCACAACATCCAGCTACTTTTTGTTATTGTTGTTGCAGTTGTCATTGTTTAGCTAGACCGGATTGGGTTTGAACCCACCATCCTTGGAATATGTGGCTGGTGCCGTAACCACTGTGCTATGGGTGCCATGCCAGCTGGCTATTTTTTTTTGTTGCAGTTGTCAGTTGTTTAGAAGGCCAAGGCCGGGTTCAAACCCACCAGCTCTAGTGTATGTTGTCAGAGCCCTAACTGCGCTCAGCCTATATAGGCATCCATATAGGTGCTCAGCCTGCTTATTCTTTGTCATACTTCCATCCCCATCTCTCCAAAGCTGGTAACCCTCAAGTCTGTACCACTGCCTTGACCTTTCAGTCACAGTTTAGTACCATGCTACACATTTAATTCATTTGAATGTCCCTCTGTCACCTCAAACACTATGTGGAACCAAAGATACCTCATCAAAAACAGCCTCCTTCAACACTGGGTGCAGTGGCTCACACCTGTAATCCCAGCACTTGGTAGACTGAGGTGGGTGGATTGCCTGAGCTCATGAGTTCAAGACCAACCTGAGCAAGAGCAAGACCCCATCTCTAAAAATAGTGACTTGGGAAAAAAAACAAAAAACACAAAACAGCCTCCTTCTTAATTTGTATTACCAGATAAGCTACCCACTATCTCCTTGTATCTAGGTCAGTGGTTCTCAACCTGCCTAATGCTGCGGATGTACTTTCTTTTCTTTTCTTTTTTAGAGACAGAGTCTCACTTTATCGCCCTGGGCAGAGTGCTGTGGAGTCACAGCTCACAGCCACCTCCAGCTCTTGGGCTTAGGCGAATTCTCTTGCTTCAGCCTCCCAAGTAGCTGGGACTACAGGCACCTGCCACAACGCCTGGCTATTTTTTTGTTGCAGTTTGGCCGGGGCCAGGTTCAAACCAGTTACCCTTGGTATATGGGGCTGATGCCTTACTCACTGAGCCACAGGCAGTTGCTCAGCCACAATGTATTTTCATTGTTACAAAGGAGTCACGACCCACAGGTTGAGAATCACTGATCTAGGCAGTCATCAACAATTAGAAATTTGTTTTGAAAAATCTTGAGCCTATTCATTTATCTGTTTCTCTGCTTCCAGAGCTTGCTTTTAGATTACTACAAAAATCCTAGGATGGCAAGTCTCCAAGTCTGGTTGACCATCCCTAAATATCTTCCCAGTAGCAAATCTCTTCTCAAAAGTCTATCCGGTCTCTCAGTTACATCCCACTAAGACTTAATTCCCTCTGTCTACTTGCAAAGCCTGTCCTCATTTCACTGACTTCCCATTAGTGAGGCCATGTTGTTTTTCCTACTGACGCACTTCTTTTGCTTTCATTGTTGACTGTACCTGGGCACTTACAGAGTCTTCCCTGCACTCTTCAAGGACAGCTCAAGCCTGAACATGTGAAAGAGCTCAGATGTTGCCACACAGTGGACAGTTAATAAATATAAGAGGTTTTGCCTTCTCCCTGGGCAAATTATACCCCGTTAAAAATTTTTCTGAATCCCAACAGCATTCACAGAAAATTTAACATGCAAAACTCTGATGTCTAAAATATTCCCTCTTGGTTTTGTGTTTATTGGCTTTGCCTTCCCAAACAAAGGCAAAGTTAAACTCTTTGGAGGATGACAGGGTATCTCATATCACTCTGTGAACCCAACCCCATAGCACAAATATGGAGGATATTCTATTAAGTGTCCCCTTAGTTTATATTTACCAAGCCTTGATCTGGTCTTTTATGGGAAGAGTTCTTTATTTTGGACACTGATTCTCAGGAAACCAGAGATGATTCTCTGGGAAAGACTGCATACTCTGCATTATTTTGCCTTTAACCCTTCACTGAGTCAGGCCCCAGCATTCCTTCTCAAAACAGCATTTTCAGCCAACAAAATAAGCATCTTTCAGAACCTTATCCATCATCAGTTGAGCAGAGGGTAGCACATTATCCAGGGCCTCAGTTGAGTTGAGCCAGGGGTGGTCCAATACTCCCTCGATGGTGAGTCTTTCCTCTGGTTTGACTTTCAGGAGCCTGTGGAGAAAATGCCAAGGACTGCCATGCACAAATGATCCCTAAAAGCCATAGGAAGTTTCTGGGTTTGGCTCTAAGAGTTTTCGCTTCTTGTGACTTTTCACCAACTTTTGCTAGCATAGGCAAAATCCCACCCTGCAGGGTGGGATTCTAGTCCCTAACCATTTGTTGTGGGGTTGTGTTGTCTAAAGCAGTTCTTTCTATAGTAGACAAAGTAAGATTAAAAAGATAGGAAAAGGTTTAATCTAATAATGCTTCAGTCTGAGTTCTAGGGCTCGATAAGGTAATCCTACATAATGGCTTATAATTCCTGAGACCATGATTCTCCATATTGGGGTTTCAAGGACAATGGACTCTAAAAGGAACTCAAAGTGCTCTTTTGGCTGATAATGTCTGCAAAGCTTGTGAAATAAGTTACTTCATACTTCTTCACATCTCATCCATTCCTGTTGATGTGGTTCCTAGCTCACCTCAGCATGCCCTGCCCCTCAACTCCTCTCATTACAAATGTCAAGGTCAGGACAATATGCCTAATTGCTTCTTCAGATTGTCTGCAACCTTCTTGATCATTCTGAACAAACAGTTTCAGATTTCAAAAGAAAGAATTCCAAAAGTGAAAGAAGATAATGTTGTTTCAGGGACAAGAATTATAGCTTTGATTAAATAGCTGTAAATAGCATGAAAATAGCATTTAAAGACAGGTATTGATTTAAACATTGCCCCTACTCTCCTAAAAACTTTTATTTTACTTTTTTTTTTTGAGACAGAGTTTTACTTTGTCGCCCTGGGTACAGTGTCATGGCATTGTAGCTCACAGCAACCTCAAATTCTTGGGTTCTGGCTAGGTGCCTGTGGCTCAAGTGGCTAAGGCGCCAGCCACATACACCTAAGGTGGCAGGTTTGAATCCAGCCCAGGCCCACCAAATAACAATGACGGCTGCAACCAAAAAATAGCCAGGCGTTGTGGCGGGTGCCTATGGTCCCAGCTACTTGAGAGGCTGAGGCAGGAGACTCGCTTGAGCCCAGGAGTTGAAGGTTGCTGTGAGCTGTGATGCCATAGCACTCTACCCAGGGGACAGCTTGAGGCTCTGTCTCAAAAAAAAAAAAAAAAAAATTCTTGGGCTCAAGTGAAATTCTTGCCTCAGCCTCCCAAGTAGCTGGGACTACAGATGTCCACCACAACACTGGCTATTTTCAGAGACCAGGTCTAACTCTGGCTCAGGCTGGTCTTAAACCTGTAAGGTCAAGTGATCCACCTGACTTGGCCTCCCAGGGAACGTAGGCGTGAACCACTGCACCTGGCCTAAGAACTTTTATTTTAGAAAATAGTCCCCTTTTATAGCACACAGGTCCCCTAACCAATAAGACAAGCTAACTTTCATTTATTAATTAATTTATTTAGACAGAGTTTTACTCTGTTGCCCTGGCTTGAGTGCTGCGGTGTTTGTCTAACTCACAGCAACCTCCAATTCCTGGGTTCAAGTGATCCCTTCTCCTGCTGCAGCCTCCCAAGTAGCTGTGACTACAGGCATCTGCCACAACACTCAACCTGCAAGCTCACTTTTAAAAGGGAGTAACCTACATGAAGAAATTGCTATACTATCAGGGAAAAGTTCCCAGGTTCTGCCCCTTTAACACTTACCTTCATCCTAACATAGATGAAGAAACTGAGACCACGAAAGGAGAAACTGCTTAGTGAAAACCAAGCAGTAAGAATATGGGGATGGTGCCTAAGGCCACAGGCAGAAAAAGCAAACATACGTCAAATTTAGGTCTGACTTGTAACCTAGTCCTCTAGTTACCAAAGGACCCTGAATGTCAATTTACCCTCTCCTACTAGCTAGCCCTAATTCTTATTAAATCTTTCCATTTTAATATATGTTAGAGCGACCAACTGGCAGTGGAAAGGCTGGAGAGTGGTGTCCAGGACTGACACAACCACACATTTGCAGAATCCAAGGAATGAGAAGCCAAATGTGTCATCATCATCATCTCAGCACTCCAGTTCAATTGCCAGTATGTCATGCTAGCTTAAAGAGGGCCCACCAGCCCCCCCTATAAATGCTAAGTTTATAATTTAGCATTCTGATCCCAGGGAGGCTGGCTACAGAGGGACAAATGTCAAGGTCAGGACAATACCAGGTCACAACTCTGGGGACAAAGTCTAGGGATGCAAAAGGAAGGAGAAAAACTCATTTTCACTGAGGCACAGACACTGAGACTTCTCACCTCAGAGTCCAGGGATAAGATTTCTGTGATCCCTGGGAGACCAATGACTTTTCTCTACCCAGCAATCCCTTGACCTCCACCACCATAGCCTCCCCACTCAGCAACCGTTGGACTCACTTCCTGACAACATCTTTGGCCATCTCTGAAATCTGACTCCATTCTTCCTCTGGGAACTCGAAACTGCCTGTCATGATCTTTCTTCTCATGTCCTTTGGGATAGTCCGGCTGTGGTGTTTGGAGTAAAAAGGAGGGTAACCACAGAGCATCACATAAATAATCACTCCTAGGGACCACAAGTCACAGCTCTGAAAGCAAAAAAAAAAAAAAAAATGGTTACTCATAGCAATGGTAGAATGCCAAAATAATGCCCCCATAACAAGACCAGGAATAGCCCCTGTCATATATAGGCTGATATCACTAAGAACCACTTAACGGAGACTGGGAAAGTTTCAGGAAGTCTCAGGAAAACCAAACCTCCTCTTCATATTTTTTCTATGCCACCATCACTACATATATGCAAACTATCATACAAGGCCAGTCTGGGCTAAAGTAAATAATTTTTTTTTTTTTTTTTGAGACAGAGCCTCAAGCTGTTGCCCTGGGTAGAGTGCTGTGGCATCACGGCTCACAACAACCTCCAACTCCTGGGCTCAAGCAAGTCTCCTGTCTCAGCCTCCCAAGTAGCTGGGACCACAGGTGCCTGCCACAATGCCCAGCTATTTTTTTTGGTTATAGCCGTCACTGTTGTTTTGGTGGGCCAGGGTTGGATTCAAACCCACCACCTCAGGTGTATGTGGCTGGCACCTTAGCCACTTGAGCCACAGGCGCTGAGCCGTAAATAATTCTTTTATTCTGCATAGGCCCAAGTACCTATCTGATTTTATTTAATTTTTTTGGAGATAGAGTCTCACTTTGTTGCCCTTGGTAGAGTGCCATGTCATCACAGCTCACAGCAATCTCAAACTCTTGGGCTTAAGCAATTCTCTTGCCTCAGCCTTCCAACAGCTAGGACTATAGGCACCTGCCACAATGCCCGGCCCCGCTGTTGTTTTTTTCTTTTTTGATTTTTTTTTATTATTATTGTCATTATTGTTCTTTAGCAGGCCCTGGCTGGGTTTGAACCCACCAGCCCTGGTGCACGTGGCTGGCACCCCAACCACTAAGCCATGGGCGCCAAGCCATATCTATCTGATTCTTGAGTACAAGTGGAGGTTACTTTGCCTTTAGCCAGAGAAGTAATAGATATAAACCTGCTGGCTGTGAAACATGTGCAGAAACAAAGCAGCTAAGACACATGTAGGCTGATCTCATAATACGGTATAATACAGCATGAGCTATTTTGTAAAGGTGCAAAGCAGCTGGACACAGAACAGGGAGAGACATCAGAGGAAAGAAAAGGAGATCTTAAAGCCTTCCTTTGGCCATAAAAGACTCACTAAGTCCATTTCCAAGAATGTACACCATTCTGGGGGAAGATATTATGAAAGAAAGAAAACTGTCACCAACTACCACGTTTGTAGGTATTAAGGTGACTCCATAGCCTGTAATCACTATACTGATTACTAATTTTAAAATGATTCCTATTTTAGTTAAATACAGCTCCACCTGCTTGGAAACTGGGTCTACAGAGACTTCCATGCAAACCTCTCTTGAATTGGAGAATAAAAGAGGTTTCTACCTGAGAAGGGAGGCCCGGTGAGCATGCCACTGGGGCCTCAACACTCCCCCTTACAGCATAGCTGTGTGCTACTAGGAGGGGAGCCTGGAAAGAGGGGTGACTCCAGCACTTGTCCATGTTTCAGCATCACACTAGTGGCTGCAGTGGATGACGTGACCCATGTATTAGAACACAATCACAGTATAAAATTAGAGCAGTAAGAAGAGCCCTAAAATCCCTCACTTTACAGATTGTCTCATCTCTTAGGTCCCCCCCATGAGAAACAAAACTAAGTAACCTTACCAACGTCATGCAGCTAATGAGTCTTGGAGCCAGAGCAGGTCTCCCAGCCTACTGCCATTTTACCTCTTTGATTCCTTCTCTATTATCTACGTCCAGCCTCAAGTCCCCCAAAAGCTGTACTTTTTTCCTGAACTACTTCAGTGACTCTACAACCTATCTGAAGAAGACTCAAACCTTTTGGGTTTTAGAATAGAGATGCTTAATACGTGGGATACAGATTAAGAACCACGATAGTACCAAGTACCATTCAGGAGCTCTTGCTTTCTATACTGGATATTGTGTTTTTTGTTTTTTTTTTTTTGAGATAAAGTCTCACTTTGTCACCCTCTGTAGAGTGAGGTAGCATCACAGCTCATAGCAACCTCCAAATCTTGGGCTTAAACGATTCTCTTTCCTCACCCTCCCAAGTAGCTGGTGTCTACAGGGGCCTGCCACAATGCCCAGCTATTTTTTGTTGCAGTTGTCATTGTTGTTCTAGCTGCCCCAGGCTGGGTTCAAACCTGCCAACCTCGGTGTATGTGGCTGGAGCTGGCACTGTAACCACTGTGCTTTAGGTGCCAAGCCTGTACTGGATATTGTTCTAAGTTGGGTATTTTACAGGATAAGGAAGAATGGTACCTGGAGGAAGTAATCCAACCATGTCTCTTCAATGTGGTCAGTGGTTTGAAAAGACAGCCAAATAAATAACCTAAGTGATCAGGACCCATACATCCTGCTGCAAAAGCTAAATGAGAACCTGATTTCATATCTCATCAAAGAAAACCTTGAATTCCAAATGCTCTTCTGCAAGCCTGGCTGATTCCACTCTTTGGGGAAAGAACATTAAGGGGTAAAGGGTAACAATGGAATCAGCCACTTTCCCAGGGAGCTACAATGCCTCCTAGAAAGAGAGGGACTACTTCTACCAAGTGAAGATAAACATCTCTTCCCTTACCTTGTTATAAGTGTAGGGAGTTGGTGAGGTAGGTATGATGCCAGACTTCTCCTTCTGATGTCTTCTCTGCGCTTCCAGTACCTGTTGAGAGTCACGCCAAAGAAGACAATTTACTGAAATTCATGCCACCAATGACCTGCAACTCGAGACAGACTACTTTAAGATTGAAGAAGATAGACAAGCTGCAATTAACAATTTAAAAGGGGGAGGTTGGGCACAGTGGCTCAGGCCTGTATTAGCACTCTGGGAGACCGAGGTAGGCAGATCACTTGAGCTCAGGAGTTGGAGACCAGCCTGAGCAAAAGCGAGACCCTGTCTCTACTGAAAATAGAAAAACTAGCTGGACAGTGTGGCAGGTGCTTATAGTCTCAGCTACATGGGAAGCTGAGGCAGGAGGATCATTTAAGCCCAAGAGTTTGAGGTTGCTGTGAGCTATGATAATGCCACAGTACTCAACCCTAGGGTGGCAAGGTAAAAACTCTGTCTCAAAAACAAACCAAAACAAAAAATAAAAACCCACGATATAAACACCACTTTTTTTCCCCCGGAAACTTTTTTTCTTCTTACTAGTACTTTATCAATCAGTCACAGAAATGCCCAGGTTAAGGACATGAAGATCATGTACCTGGAGTTTTATATCTACCACCTGCCAACTGAGGAGGAGGAGATCAATGACTTTTTCCTAGGGATACCTCTTACACAAAAGCAGGCTCAAACTGGCCAGCAGAACAGGTTCAAGAACTGTGTCACCATGAGATAGTTATGTCAGTTTAGGTGTTAAGCACATTTTCTTTTTTTCCTTTTTTTTTTGAAACAGAGTCTCACTACATCTCCCTCAGGAGAGTGCCATGGCATCACAGCTCATAGCAACCTCCAACTTTTGGCTTAAGCCAGTGGTTCTCAACCTGTAGGTCGCAACCCCTTTGTATCAATGAAAATACACTGAGGTATTAGGAAGGTTGAGAACCATTGGTTAAGTGATTCTTTTTTTTTTTTTTTTTTTTATAGAGAGAGTCTCACGTTATCTCCCTCGGTGGAGTGCTGTGGCGTCACATAGCTCACATCAACCTCCAACTCCTGGGCTGAGGCAATTCTCTTGCCTCAGCCTCCCAAGTAGCTGGGACTACAGGCACTCACCACAATGCCCTTTTTTTTTTTTTTTTTGAGACAGAGCCTCAAGCTGTCGCCCTGGGTAGAGTGCTGTGACATCACAGTTCACAGCAACCTCCAACTCCTGGGCACAAGTGATTCTCCTGCCTCTGCCTCCCAAGCAGCTGGGACTATAGGCACCCGTCACAATGTTCGGCTATTTTTTGGTTGCAGCTGTCATCCTTGTTTGGCAGGGCCTGGGCTGGATTGGAACCTGCCAGCTCAGGTTTATATGGCTGGTGCCTTAGCCATTTGAGCCACAGGCGCCAAGCCTTGCTTGGCGATTTTTTTGTTGCAGTTTGGCTGGGGCCAGGTTTGAACCTGCCACCGTATATAGTGCCAGCAACCTACCCACTGAACAGCAGGCACCACTGTAAGCAATTCTTTTGCCTCAGCCTCCCATGTAGCTGGGACTACAGGTGCCCGCCACAACGCCCAGCTATTTTTTTGTTGTTGTTGCAATTGTCATTGTTGTTTAGTTGGTCCGGACTCCACCAGCCTGGGTGTATTTGGCCGGCACTGTAACCACTGTGCTACAGGTGCTGAGCCTAAGCACATTTTCTTATGAGTAGCTACCATCTATGAAGGCCACAACCTGGCAAAGCTGTCCACTGTCCTACGAAGGACTCTTAAGTGCAGAGAAGGAAACAACAATGGCAAACTCCACACTGTTCCTTAAAATGTAACAAAATCGGCTCAGTACCAGTAGCACAGTGGTTAGGGCGCCAGCCACATACACCGAAGCTAGTGGGTTTGAATCCAGCCCAGGCCTGCCCAACAATGACAACTACAACCAAAAAAAAAAAAAATAATAAGAAAATAGCTGAGTATGTGGCAGGCACCTATAGTCCCAACTACTTGGGAGGCTGAAGCAAGAGAATTGCTTAAGCCCAAGAGTTTGAGGTTGCTGTGAGCTGTGACACCATAGCATTCTACCCAGGATGACAGCTTGAGATTCTGTCTCAAAAAAAAAGTAACAAAACCCTGAAACTCTGTGCCAGGGCACTTTATCTCCACACCCAGTCCCACTCATACTGTCTTGGCTCCTGTGCTACAACACTGCTGCTGATGGAAGATACCAGCAACTGCAATAGCTTAGCCCGAGGCTGCAATGCCAATTTTGGGAACTTTGCCAAGACCACCTGTGAAAGCATCTCTAAGACCTATACCCATATCACCTAATAGAAATCCACTGACCATCTTATAAAAACCTATACCAGAGTCTCTGAGCAGAGGACCCACCTCCAGCCATGGTACCACCTAGGAACAATGGCTCACACCTATAATCCTAGCACTCTGGGAGGCCGAGGCAGGTGGATAGCTTGAGCTGACCAGTTTGAGACCAGTCTAAGCAAAACCAAGACCCGCATCTCTACTAAAAACATAAAAAAGAAAAAAAAAACCAGCACAGTGGTTACAGCACCAGCCACATACACGGAGAGTGGTGGGTTCTATCCCTGCCTGAGCCAGCTCAACGACAGCGACTACTGCAACAAAGAATAGCTGGGTGTTGTGGCAGGTGACTCTAGTCCCAGCTACTTGGAAGGCTGAGGCAATAGAATCACTTAAGCCCAAGAGTTTGAGGTTGCTGTAAGCTATGATGCCACAGCACTCTACCAACAGCAAAATGGTGAGACTCTGTCTCAAAAAAAAGAAAAATCTTGTCTCGGTGCCCACAGCAGTGGTTACAGTGTTGGCCACTTACACTGAAGCTGGCAGGTTTGAACCCGGCCCAGGCCAGCTAAACAACAATGACAACTGCAACAAAAAATAGCCAGGTGCTGTGGCGGGCACCTATAGTCCCAGCTACTTGGGAGGTTAAGGCAAGAGAATCTCTTAAGCCCAAGAGTTGGAGGTTGCTGTGAGCTGTGATACCACAGCACTCTACCGCAGGCAACATAGTGAGACTCTGTCTCAAAAAAAAAAAACAAAAAAAAAAACGGAGGCAAGAGGATCACTTGACCCAAGAGTTGGAGGTTGCTGTGAGCTATGATGCTATCATACTTTATACAGGGTCACAGCTTGAGACTCTTTCTCGAAAGAATAAATAAATAGGTTCAGTACCTATAGCTCAGTGACTAGGGCACCAGCCACATGCACTGGGGTTGGTAGGTACAAACCTAGCCCGGGCCTGCCAAACAATAATGACAACTACAACAAAAATAAAAAATAGCCAGGCATTGTTGTGGGCACCTGTAGTTCCAGCTACTTGGGAGGCTGAGGCAAGAGAATCAGTTAAGCTCAAGAGTTGGAGGGTGCTATGATGCCACGACACTCTACAGAGTTTGACATAGTGAGACTGTCTCAAAAATAAATAGTCCAAGCGCAGGGGCTCATGCCTGTAATCCTAGCACTCTGGGAGGCCAAGGTGGCAGACTGCTTGAGCTCATGAGTTTGAGACCAGCCTGAGCAAAAGTGAGATCACTGTCTCTACTAAAAATAGAAAAAAAAAAAAAAACTTGAGGCAAGAGCATGATTTGGAGGTTGCTGTGAGCTGTGATGCCCTAGCACTCTACCCAAGGTGACAGCTTGAGACTCTGTCTCAAAAAACCAAAATGAAATAAAATAAAAATAAATAAAGTGAGCAATTAAACCTGAAATAAAGTTTGGGTGCAATGGCTTACAACTGTACTCCCAACACTCTACTAGGAGGCCGTGGCCAGAGGATCTATGATCTCATGAGCTCAGAAGTTGAAGACCAGCCTGAGCAAGAACAAGACCCCCATCTCTACTAAAAAAGTAGAAAATTAGCCAGGTATCATGGTGGATGCCTATAGTCCCAGCTACCAGGGAGGCTTAGACAAGAAGATTGTTTGAACCCAGCAATTTGAGTTTGCTGTGAGCTAGGCTGACACCATAGCACTCTAGCCTGGGCGACTGAGTGAGACTCTGTCTCAGGAAAAAATAAAATAAAAATAAATAACTAAATAAGCCCTTAAAAATAAAATATACCATTTACAACAGCATAAAAAATATGAAACATTAAGAGTAAATCTAACAAAGGATGTGAGAAGCCAATCTATTGAAAACTATTGTTGAGTTAAATTATGAGACAAAAATAAATGGAATGACATAGCTTGCTCATTGGTCAAAGGGCTCAATATTGTTAAACAGTCAACACCCCAAAATTAAATGATAGCTCTAAAACAACCATATTCCAAATCCCACTAGGCTTATTTGTAGAAATCAACAGCTAAGTCTGAAGTTCACGTGGAAATGCAAAGAAATCAGAACAGCCAAAACATCTCTGAAAAAGAACAAAGGTGAAGTGCTAACACAACCAGATCTCAAAAATTTTTATAAAGCTACATTATCAAGACATTATAGGCCAGGTGTGGTGGCTCACAACTATTAGCCTAGCACTCCGGGAAGCCAAGGTAGGTGGATCCTTTAAACCTAGGAGTTTAAGACTAGCCTGAACAAGTGCGAGACCCTGACTCTACTAAAAATAGAAAAACTAGTTGGGCATTGTGGCAGACTTTTGTAGTTCTAGCTACTTGGGAAGATGACGAAAGAGGATCATGCGAACCCACGAGTTTAAGGTTGCTATGAGCTATGACATAGAGTACTCTACCCAGAATATCAGAATAAGACTCTGATTCAAACCAACAAACAAACGAATAAATAAACAAAAAAGAGATGGTAGTACTAAGGTAAAGACAGACAAACTGATCAGATGACCAGACTAGAGTCCAGAAATAAACCCAATCATATGTTTAACGGATTTTTGCCAAAAGCTAAAATCTAATGCACAGAAAAGAGAGCTTTTACAAATGATGCTGGATCAACTAGATATCCAAATGTTAAAAAATGATACATTATATAAAAATTAACTCAAAATGGATCATAGATGTGAATGTGAAACCTAAAACTATACACAACTTCTAGAAGAAAACATGGAAGAAAAATCTTTGTGATCTTGAGTTAGACCAAGATTCTTTTTCTTTTTTGAGACAGAGCCTCAAGCTATCACCCTGGGTAGAATGCTGTGGCATCACAGCTCACAGCAACTTCCAAACCTGGGCTCAAGCAATTCTCCTGCATCTGCCTCCCGAGTAGCTGGGACTACAGTCGCCTACCACAACACCCGGCTATTTTTTGGTTACAGCCGTCATTGTTGTTTGGCAGGCCCAGGCTAGATTCGAACCTACCAGCTCAGGCGTATGTGGCTGGTGCCTTAGCTGCTTGAGCCACAGGTACCGAGCCTCTTTTTTCTTTTTCTTTTTTTTTTTGACAGAGTCTAATTCTGTCACTCTGGGTAGAGTGCCCTGGCATCAACTATCATAGCTCTCAGTATCCTCAAACTTTTGGGCTCAAGCAATCCCCTTGCGTCAGCTTCCGGAGTGGCTAGGATTATAGGTGCCGACCACGATAGTTTTTCTATTTTTAGTAGAGACAGTGTCTCACTCTTTTTTTTTTTTTTTTTAAATTGCAAGCATTTTTATTCTAAGTTCATTTTATAAATATTTGTTGAGTTTCAACCACATTTTAGGTACTATTCTAGGTACTTGGGATATATTAATAGATAAAACAATGATCTGGCTCTGTGGAACCTCCTTTCTGTAAAGTAATGGACCACAAAAATAATAAATACATGAACGAAAATGAAAGTAAGGATTACTCATAATGACTAAAATATTAGCCTAGAAAGTATTCTAGATGGAGTGTCTCACTCTTATTCAGGCTGGTCTTGAACTCCTGAGCTCAAGGGATCCACACTCCTCAGCCTCCCAGAGTGTTAGCATTACAAACATGAGCCACCATGCCTGGTCTAGACAAAGATTCTTAACATAAAAAAACCAAAAGCACAGGCCATAAAAATTTCTTTTGATATACTGACCTTTATCAAAATTAAAATTTGTTCTTCAAAAGACATTGTTAATTCAAGACCAGCCAGAGCAAAAGTGAGACCCCATCTCTAAAAACAGCCAGGCGTTGTGGTGGGTGCCTATAGTCCCAGCTAATGGAGAGATTGAGACAACAGACTCTCTTGAGCCCAAGAATTTGAGGTTGCTGTGAATTATGATGCCATGGCACACTACTAAGTGTAACAAAGTGAGACTCTGTCTCCAAAACTAAGAAAAAAGACAATGCTAAAGAATAAAAACAGGGTGGCGCCTGTGGCTCAGTGAGTAGGGCCCCGGCCCCATAGACTGAGGGTGGCAGGTTCAAACCTGGCCCCAGTCAAACTGCAACAAAAAATAGCCGGGCATTGTGGTGAGTGCCTGTAGTCTCAGCTACTTTGGAGGCTGAGGCAAGAAAATCACCGGAGCCCAAAGCTGGAGGTTGCTGTGATGTCATGGCACTCTACTGAGAGCACCAAAGTGAGACTCTGTCTCTACAATAAATAAATAAATAATAACAACAGAAGCTACTGACTGGAAGAAAATCTTTGCAAAGCACAAATCTGATAAAGGAGTCATATTCATTTCAGATCGTATACGAAAACACCACACTGTATCCCATGATTGCATTAATGTACACAGCTAACATTTAATTTAAAAAAAAAGGAATCATATTCAAAATATATAAAGAACTCTCAAATTCAACAAGAAAAAAAACAAATAACACAATTTTTAAATGGAGAAAAGATGTGAACAGAAATTTCCCCAAAGGCCAGAAGCAGTGGCTTAGGCCAGATGAGGTGGCTCACACCTGTAATACTAGCATTCTGGGAGGCCCAGGCAGGTGGACTGCCTGAGCTCACAGGATTGAGACTAGCCTGAGCAAGTGCAAGATGTCATCTCTAAAAATAGCCAGGTGTTGTAGTGGCTGCCTATAGTCCTTAGGAGGCTGAGGCAAGGAGATCGCTTGAGCCAAAGTGTTTGAGGTTGCTGTGAGCTATGATGTCATGGCACTTAGTGAGAGAGATAAAGTGAAACTCTGTCTCAAAAAAAAAAAAAAAATTGGCTCAGCACCTGTGGCTCAATTGGCTAGGGCGCCAGCCACGTACACCTAAGGTGGAGGGTTCGAATCCCCAGCCCAGGTCCACCAAACAACAATGATGGCTGCAACCAAAAAATAGCCAGGCGTTGTGGCGGGCACCTGTGGTCCCAGCTGCTTGGGAGACTGAGGCAGGAGACTCGCTTGAGCCCAGGAGTTGGTGGTTGCTGTGAGCTGTGATGCCATGGCACTCTACCCAGGGGGATAGCTTGAGGCTCCATCTCAAAAAAAAAAAAAAAA
>CAUYQV010189513.1:0-11398 GCA_963574575.1 Galagoides demidoff
TTTTTTTGAGACAGAGCCTTAAGCTGTCCCCCTGGGTAGAGTGCTATGGCTTCACTGCTCACAGCAACCTCCAACTCCTGGGCTTAAGCGAGTCTCCTGCCTCTGCCTCCCAAGTAGCTGGGACCACAGGCACCCACCACAACGCCCAGCTATTTTCTGGTTGCAGCCATCATTGTTGTTTGGCGGGTCCGGGCTGGATTCGAACCCGCCACCTTAAGTGTACGTGGCTGGCGCCCTAGCCGCTTGAGCCACAGGCGCTGAGCCACCCATGTTTAATTCTTTTGGATATATGCATAGAAGTGGAATTGCTTGGTACTTCTATGTTTAACTTTTTGAAAAATTTTCAGACTGTTTTATACATGGTTACACCATTTTCCATTCCCACTAGCAGTGCACTAGGGTTCCAATTTCTCCATATACTCACCAATACTTATTTTTCATTATTTTTTGAATTGAGGGTTTAATTTTAATAATTATTCAGATTATGTCAAGTTTGATTGCTTTATGGCTAAAGTTAATAACTACATATTCTAGACATTTGATTAAAATATGGCTTGGTGCCTGTAGCTCAAGCAGCTAAGGTGCCAGCCACATACACCAGAGCTGGTGGGCTTGAATCCAGCTCGGACCTGCTAAACTACAATGACAACTACAACCAAAAAATAGTTGGGCGTTGTGGTGGGCGCCTGTAGTCCCACCTACCTGGGAGGCTGAGGCAAGACAATCACTTAAGCCCAGAAGTTGGAGGTTGCTGTGAGCTGTGATACCACAGCATTCTACCCAGAGTGACAGCTTGAGGCTCTGTCTAAAAAAAAAAATGTGTATTGATCCAGGCACCTATAATCCCAGCTACTTGGGAGGCTGAGAAGGAAGACTTGCTTGAGCTCAAGAGCTCAAGACCAGCCTGAAAAGCAAGTCAAGACCCCATCTTAATAAAAGTACATAAATTACGAATAAAATAAAATGTTTACTATTTCCAAGCAACCTTTCTCATATTGAGATTGAAAATCAGTTTTATAGATGCAAAAATCCTAGTCAAAAACTCAGCAGGCTATCTTGGTAGAAATTGAAAAGCTGATTCTAACTGGTATACAGAAATTCAAAGGACCTATTAACCAATGCAACTTTAAAAAGGAAGAATGAAATTGGAGGACTTATAAGACAGTGTAATAGCATAAGACTTGAAAGACATATGAAAACATAGATAATGCTTACTCTGGCAGCACATATACTCAAATTGGAACTATGCAGAGATTAGCATGGCCCCTGAATAAGAATGACATGCATGTTCATGAATTGTTCTAATTAAGAAAATAGATCTGGGCAGTGCCTGTGGCTCAGTGAGTAGGGCACCGGTCCCATATACCGAGGGTGGCAAGTTCAAACCCGGCCTTGGCCAAATTGCAAGAAAAAATAGCTGGGCATTGTGGTGGGTGCCTGTGGTCCCAGCTACTAGGGAGGCTGAGGCAAGACAATCACCTAAACCCAAGAGCTGGAGGTTGCTATGAGCTGTGATGCCACAGCACTCTACGGAGAGCGGCATAGTGAGACTCTGTCTCAAAAAAGAACAAAATAAAATAAAATTAATTAAAACTGGTTATAGACCTAAACATAAAGCTAAAACTATAAAACTTTTAGCAAAACATAGGAAGTGAACTTAGGGTGGGCAAAGATTTTTCTGATAAGAAATAATAAGTAGGGTGGCACCTGTGGCTCCATGAGTAAGGCACCAGCCCCATATACCGAGGGTGACAGGTTCAAACCTGGCCCTGGGCATTGTGGCGGGCGCCTATAGTCCTATCTGTTCGGGAGGCTGAGGCAAGGTAATCGCCTAAGCCCAAAAACTGGAGGTTGCTATGAGCTGTGATGCCACAGCACTGTACCAAGGGCCACAAAGTGAGACTCTGTGTCTAAAAATAAAAAGAGAGGCAGCGTCTGTGGCTCAAGGAGTAGGGTGCTGGCCCCATATGCCAGAGGTGGTGGGTTCAAATCTAGCCCTGCCAAAAAAAAAAAGTAAAAATGAAAAATAAAAGAAAGAAAGAAAAATAATAAGCAAAAACCATTAAAAAATTGGTGAAATCCCCAGCCCGGGCCCACCAAACAACAAGGATGGCTGCAACCAAAAAAAAATGGCCGGGCGTTGTGGCGGGCACCTGTGGTCCCAGCTACTTGGGAGGCAGAGTCAGGAGACTCGCTTGAGCCCAGGAGTTGGAGGTTGTTATGAGCTGTGATGCCATGGCACTCTACCCAGGGGGACAGCTTGAGGCTCTGTCTCAAAAAAAAAAAAAATTGGTGAAATAAATAAAAACCTTCCATTTGCAAAAAGACATTGTTAGTAAAATGAAAAGGCAAACTACAGGCTGGGAGAAACTATTTGCAATACACATATCACGAAGTCAAAAAACTTGTGTTAAGAATGTATAAAAACTTCTAAAACCTCAATAACAAAACAAAGCAAAGAAAAAAACTGAATACAAACTTCACAATAGAGGATATGTGAAGCCAGACATGAAAGAGTACATATCACATGATTTCATTTTTATGAAGTTTGAGGAAAGATGAATCAAATTTTTAGTGTTAGAAAGCATATCATTGGCTCAGTACCCGTAGCACAGCGCCAGCCACATACACTGAGGCTGCCGGGTTCAAACCCGGCCTGGCCAGTTAAACAACAATGACAACTGCAATAAAAAATAGCCATGTGTTGTGGTGGGCACCTGTAGTCCCAGCTACTTTGGAGGCTTAGGTAGGAGAATCACTCAAACCCTCAAGAGTTTGAGGTTGCTGTGAGCTATGATACCACAGCACTTTACCCAGGGCAACATAGTGAGACTCTGTCTCAAAAAAAAGAAAGAAAGCAAGCAGGATCATTGGTTACTTGGGGCAAGGAATAGGAGTGAGTTTTGACATGGTAAAGGAGGCCATTTTGGGGTGACAGAAATGTTCTATATCTTGACTTTGGTGATACATACATGGATGCAAGGATTTGTCAAAACTCACTGAACTGAAAAAAATAGCACTTGGTTAAGCTTCTGGGGGAAAAAAATTCATTGAACTGTACACTTAAATCATATGCATTTATTGTATGTAACTATCCTTTAATAAAATTGGTTTCAAGAGGCCGGGTACACCTACTCCAGAGGCTGACGCAGGAGGGTCACTTGAGCTCAGGAGTTTGAGGCTGCAGCGAGCTGTGCTGATGCCATGTGATAATTAATAAATAAATGAAATGTCAACTCAGCAGGTGTTACAACTTTGTCTTGTCCACTGCTCTATCAGGAGCATATTGTGGACACAGAGTAAATATCTGTTGAACGAATGAGTTGAAGATATGAGGGGATTCCCAAGGGTGGGGAGAAGCCTGTATCTTCTATAAGGCCTCATTGAGCAGAAGGCTGACCATCTCATGGGAGCCAAAGGGAGATAGACTTTGACCGTACAGTAGAAAGAACCTTGAACACCCAGAGCTACTGAGAGCACCCTGTTCCCCGAGCTGACTTTGTTGGGGCCAGAAATGGGTGCAGAGGGACATTGTGAAGGTTGACTTGCTTTAAGACAGACCTGCTTTAAGGTCCCTGATGGTCCTTCTAGCACCATGTCCAGACTGAGGCTCCCGGGTCACATTGTGGTAGATAATTGCAATTGAGATGGCAGCACTTGACTGAGACTAAACTAGATTTCAATCCTGGCTCCTCCATTACAATGTGTAACTTGGGCATGTTACTCAATGTCTCTAAATCTGTTACCCTATCTACATTGAGATGCTAATAGTATTACCTCAAAGGCTGGCTATAAGCATTAGATTCGAACAAGAACCTGTGTACAGTATTTTGCTTAACATCTGGCACACAGCCCAGGCTCAGTAAACATTAGCTATTGTTACAGCGCTGGGGATGGGCCAAGGCGGACAAGTTCCCAGGGCGCAGTGAACCAGGACAGACCACATGTAAAGTAAATCAACTGGTCAACAGACGGAAAAGTGCGCGGTAGTGCTTCCTTTAAAGACACAAAGTGCACTTCTTTTTTTCTTTGAGACAGAGTCTCACTAGGCCACCCTCCGTACAGAGCTGTGGCATCACAGCTCACATCAACTTCAAACTCTTGGGCTTAAGCTATTCTCTTGCCTCAGCCTACCAAGTAGCTGGGACTACAGGCGCCTGCCACAACACCCAGCTATTTGTTTTTGGTTGCAGTTGTCATTGTTGTTCAGCAAGCTGGGCCGGGCTCAACCCACCAGCCTCAGTGTATATGGCTGGCGCCCTACTCACTGAGCTATGGGGGCTGAGCCAAAGTGCACTTCTTTATTTTTTTTAGAGATAGTCTCATTTCATCGCCCTCGGCAGAGTGCTATGGCGTCACAGCTCACAGCAACCTCCAACTCTTGGGCTCAAGCAAGTCTCCTGCATCAGCCTCCCAAGTAGCTGGGACTACAGGCACCCGCCACAACACCCGGCTATATTTTTGTTACAGTTTGGCCGGGGCCAGGTTTGAACCTGCCACCCTCGGTATATGGGGCCAGCACCCTATTCACTGAGTCACAGGTGCTGCCCCAAAGTGCACTTCTTTACTTTGATACAATCTTGGTTCAGACACTTCCAAATTATCACTGAAGGACAATAGCTAGAAACATGAAATGTGCCATTTTTAGGAGAGTTACAGAAACATATTAAATCCATAACTGGTACAGGTGTTTCTCACATGTGTCAAAAAAAAACCAAAACAATTGTCAGTTCTAGCATTTGTCTTTGTGGGCTAAAATATAAGAAAAAATATAACTAAATTTAAAAACCAACAAACCTGAAAAATCACTTGATTCTAAGTCCCTTACCCATACAGGAAAGTTTAAGGATTAGTTTTGTTGTTCTTTTTTATTTTTAAATTTTTTTTTTTTTTTTTTTTTGCAGATTTTTGGTTGGGGCCAGGTTTGAACCTGCCACCTCTGGTATATGGGGCCAGCACCCTACTCCTTTGAGCCACAGGCGTTGCCCAGTTTTGTTGTTCTTTATGAGTACAACCACCAGCTACGTTCCGTGGCTAACATCATAATCCTAGCACCGTGGGAGGCTGAGGCGGGTGGATCTCTTGAGTTTCGGAGTTCCAGAGCAGCCTGAGCAAGAGCAACACCTGTCTCTACTAAGAATAGAAAAAAACTTGCCAGGTGTTGTGGCGGTGGCCTATAGTCCCAGCTAATCAGGAGTCTGAGTTAAGAGCTTGCTTGAGCCCAAGACTTTGAGTAACAAAAAAAGCTATCTGGATTGTTTTATTGACAATATTTACATAGTTTTGTTAACATAAACTGTGTGTTAATTAAAGTGGATTGTTTGTGAAAACAGTAAGTTTATCAACAATGACAAAAATCTTGAAGTTTTAAAATTTATTTTAAATATTTATCAAATGTAGTTAACCTCAGGCCAATGTTTTTAAATTCTCAGAATGAGAATAAGGATGCTGACTTTGAGACTCCTACTTAAAACTTGACTCACAATGGCTCGGCGCCTGTGGCTCAGGCGGCAAAGGCGCTAGCCACGTACACCTAAGCTGGTGGGTTCGAATCCCCAGCCCAGCCCGCCAAACAACAATGATGGCTGCAACCAAAAAATGGCGGGCGTCGTGGCGGCCGCCTGTGGTCCCAGCTACTTGGGAGGCTGAGACAGGGGGCTCGCTTGAGCCCAGGAGTTGGAGGTTGCTGTGAGCTGTGATGCCACAGCACTCTACCCAGGGGGATAGCTTGAGGCTCTGTCTCCAAAAAAAAAAAAAAAACTTGACTCACAAGATTAGCCAAATTAGTTCTTTTCTTCCTCTTTTTCTTTTTCTTTCTTTCTTTTTTTTTTTTTTTTTGGCCAGGGCTGGGTTTGAACCTGCCACCTCAGGCATATGGGGCCTATGCCTACCCTTTTGAGCCATAGGCGCTGCCCTCTTTGTTTATTTTTTGAGACAGAGCCCACTCAGGTTATAGTGCCAAGGCCTAGTTCACAACAACCTCAGACTCCCAGGCTCAAATCATCCTCCTGCCTTAGCCTCCCAAGCAGCCGGGACTACAGGCACCTGCCAAAACGTCTGGCTGATTTTTTTTCATTTTTAGTCTAGACCGGGGTCTAGCTTTTGCTTAGGCTGCTCTCAAACTCCTGAGCTCAAAGGATCCTTCCTTCCCAGCCTTCCATGGTGCTAGAATTACAGGCATGAGCCATGCTGGCCCCAAATTAATTCTAAAATAGATTCAGTTCTCCAGTGAGCAAATATTAGCATAAACAAGAAACAGTGTATCATATGTGATATGAGGTAACGATTAAGGTTCATCTTCCCCCTTATTATTCCAGCACCATTTCTTAAAAAGATTAAACTTTTCCCCTTGAATTGCCTCAGTACCCTTGTTCAATACCAGTTGAGAGAAATGGGGAAGGAGGAGTAAGTGGAGGAAAGAATTTGTTCATCTCCAGAGTTGGATGGGAAACACTGCTAGAAATGCAAACAAGGGGAGTCTTTGCAATAATGAGTTCCTTCATCACTTTTTAAAGATGTACATATCCGTGATAAAAATACTCAGAGAAAGAAGGAGAGAAAAAGAAAATCAATTTACTGTGTACATGTTGGTCTCTTTAATTTGTTCCATTGGCCTACATGTTCATTTTTACACTAAAATCCCACTTTCTTGGTTACTTCAGCTTTTTTTTTCTTTTTCTGTCACTAAAATCTAATTAAACAAAGTTCAATATTCAGCTTGTAGGGCAGCATCTGTGGTTCAGTGGGCAGGGCGCTGGCCCCATATAGGGTGGCAGGTTCAAACCTGACCCCGGCCAAACTGCACAAAAAAATAGCCGGGCATTGTGGCGGGTCCCAGCTACTTGGGAGGCTGAGGCAAGGGAATTGCCTAAGCCCGGGAGTTGGAGGTTGTTGTGAGCTGTGTGATGCCATGGCACTCTACCGAGGGTGATAAAGTGAAACTGTCTCTACAAAAAATAAATAAAATAAATTTCAGCTTGTAAATAAATCTTGAAATTAAGTAATGTAATTCCTTCAATTTTGTTCTTTTCAAAAAATGTTTTGGCTCTTACATATGTCCTTTGTGTTTCCATATAAATTTTAGAATTAGATTGTCAAAATCTATAAGAAAAGCCTACACTGGTATTTTGATTGGGATTGCACTGAATCTATAGGTAAATTCTACGATAATCTAGTTACAATGGCTTGTGCCTATAAACCCACCTACTTGGGAGGCTGAGGTGGAAGGGTTGCTTGAGGTCAAGAGATGAAGCCAGGGCAACATGGTGAAACTGTGTCTCTGATAATATGAAGAAAAAGTTAGCCAGGCATGGCAGCACATGCCCATATTCCCAGCTACTCAACAGGCTGAGGCCAGAGGATCACTTGAGTGCATGGGTTCAAGGCTGCAGTGATCTCTGATTGTGCCACTGCTCTGTAGCCTAGGCAACAGAGTGAGACATCATCTCTAAGTAAAAATAAACATTGGAGAGAGTCATTATCTCAATTATCTAAACAACATTGAATTTCCCAGTCAATGAACATGGTTGCTAGGCCAGTGGGTTAACCCAGCTTTACCTTGTCAGGCTGTGCTGCGGCAATTGCCCATAAATCCTTATCATTGGCCATGGAAACACGGAGAGGCATGTCAGTGACACTCCCGAGTTCCAGACATACTTCTGCCATTCTCTTACATAGCAGAACCCTTCCTCTCATGATAATCATGTTTAGTTACTTCTGCCAATAGAGTAACTCTTTTCTTTAGCTTCTGGTTTACTGGCATGAGGAACCCAAAATGACTAAATGGTAGCCATAGCTTTAGGCTTAGTGGAATTTTGTGTCCTTGGTAGAAGCTTGTCCCCCATTACCACAAAAACCTCTCATCCATCAGAGTCTCATCTATCCCCAAAGTTGGGGGGGGGGGCAGGAAGCACAAATTTTCAAAGTTGGCCACTGGGAAAACGTCATGCCTCCATACCTTAGTTCTTGGGCCTAGACATTCTAGCTACACCTTTAAGAGATTATTCCAGCATTCTGTCAGGTCAACAGCTTTTGGATGGTACAATATGTGGTAGAACTAGAGGAGCCTATGGTGATGTGGTCATAGTCACATCTAATTTTCTCTAGTGGGTGCCTGGTTGGTCGATCAAATGCTCTGCAAGGCCTCACCAAAGCACTGCAGGTAGAGAAGACAAACCCAACCCGAGAATGCACAGCAATCCCAGTATGGACAAATCCCAGCCAGTCCAGAGCAGAAGGTCTTCCAGTGTGATTGCTACTAGCTGTATAAAGGGGAGCCCACATTACTGCACCATTCATAACCCCTATCCCTGGCACTACAGGACTCTACTCATGAACCAGTGGTACACCACTAAAGCGGTCCAAAGCAGAAGCCGGCTTAGCTACAGGATGAATCAACCTGTCCACCACATTGTTCAGTTTCTCCTTTATGACGAATACAATCTGATGGGCAGTAACACGAGGGAGAGGGATCCACACACTTTGTGCCCACTAGCTCACAGGGCTATTCACATGCTCCTTCCTTACCCCTCCTTGTCTCTCACTTCTCAAGCTTGCTACTTCCAGGCCCCTGACTACCCAGCTGAGTTATTCCCCAGTGCCCAGGAGTCTATACATATCCCTATTCCAGGTTATTTATTTCTCCCTCCACACCAAGTTGATGACAAAATTTAACGCTTGGCCTTCTTACCACTAGGAGGACTATGCCATCACTACTGTTTGTCACCCTGGGTAAGGCTAGAGAAGAGTTAGCAGTCTGTTTCTGTTCACGCCAACTTCTACTGACCCATCCAAAACCAATGAATTTTTCTTCTCCATTTGCTGGTCATATGACCTCCAAAGGTCAGAGGTCTAATGTGAGGGAGATTAATGCAACAGAGATAGGTGAGCATCAGCCACATGGTAATGTAACTTACTATTGTGTTTGGATCCGCTCAGATGAACACATCATTTGGAACACAGTGTGGCTGACAATCCTAGATTATCATGGGCATAGATCTTTCTGCTTGAATAAGAATATGCGGAGAATGTCTTTTATTCTGAATTTCTGAGACCCAAACCTGGCAGCCTCAGTCAGGCCTGGCTTGCTGACTCATGCTTACAATCCCAACACTTTAAGAAGCTGAGGCTGGATGATCATTTGAGGCTAGGGGTTGGAGTCCAGCCTGGATAATAAAGTGAGACCTCATCTCCACATACATGCACATGCACGCACATACACAAACAAGCCAGTAGTGGTGGCACACGCCTGTAGTCTCAGCTGCTAGGGAGGATTAGGTGGAAGGACTGCTTGAGCCCTGGAGTTCAAGGCTACAGGGACCTATGCTCACACCACTGCACTCTAGCCTGGATGACAGAGTGAGACCTTATCTCCAAGAAAATAAAAATAAAGACCTTATTAAGTTAAATATGTGTGTTCAATATTATGATCACTGTAGATATAGAAAAAGCATTTTGGGTGGCACCTGTGGCTCAGTGGGTAGGGCGCCGGCCCCATATACTGAGGGTAGCGGGTTCAAACCCAGCCCTGGCCAAACTGCAACCAAAAAATAGCTGGGCGTTGTGGCGAGCACCTATAGTCCCAGCTACTCGGGAGGCTGAGGCAGGAGAATTGCCCAAGCCCAGGAGTTGGAGGTTGCTATGACCTGTGTGACACCACGGCACTATACCAAGGGTCATAGAGTAAGACTCTGTCTCTACCAAAAAAAAAAAAAAAAAAAAGGAAAGGAAAAGAAAAGAAAAAGCATTTCACAAGATCTAATAATTATAGCAACAGCTCTCAGAAAACTAGAAAAGAAACTTCCTCACCCTGATTAAAACCGTCCTTTTTTTTTGAGACACGAGCCTCAAGCTGTCCCCCTGGGTAGAGTACTGTGACATCACAGCTCACAGCAACCTCCAACTCCTGGGCTCAAGCAATTCTCCTGCATCTGCCTCCCAGGTAGCTGGAACTACAGGCACACCCGGCTATTTTTTTGGTTGTAGCCATTATTGTTGTTTGGCAGGCCCAGGCTGGATTCGAACCCACCAGCTCAGGTGTATGTGGCTGGCACCTTAGCCGCTTGA
Organism: Galagoides demidoff; assembly: GCA_963574575.1. Classification (NCBI taxonomy): domain Eukaryota; kingdom Metazoa; phylum Chordata; class Mammalia; order Primates; family Galagidae; genus Galagoides; species Galagoides demidoff. The sequence goes on from CAUYQV010189513.1 coordinate 10,066, forward strand.
GCCACAGGCATGGAGCCAAAATCTTCCATTTTTAAAACCTGCAACTAACAGAGCCAAGTGCAGTGGCTGACACCTGTAATCCTAGCACTCTGGGAGGCCAAGGTGGGTGGATTGCCTGATCTCACAGATTGAGATTAGCCTGAGCCAGAGACAGACCTGGTCTCTAAAATTAAAAAAAAAAAAAAAGCCGGGCATTGTGGCAGGCACCTGAAGTCCCAGCTCCTAGGGAGGCTGAAGCAAAAGAATTGCTCCAGCCCAAGAGTTTGAGGTTGCTGTGAGCTCTGACATTATGGCACTCTACCAAGGGCTACAAAGTGAAACAAAACAAAAAACAAAATCCCTGTATCTAACATCTTAACAGTGAAAGAGAATGCTTTCTTCCTAAGATCTGCAAAAGTCAAAGATGTCTATTGTCATCACTTTTATTCGGACTTGTATTAAAGGTTCTAGCCAATGCAATAAAGTTTTTATTTGTTTTTTGAGACAGAATTTCACTTTGTCACCCTCAGTAGAGTGCTGTAGCATCATAGCTCACAGCAATGTCAAACTCTTGAGCTCAAGTGATCCCCTTGCCTCAACCTCCCAAGTAGTTGGGATTACAGGCACCCATCACAATGCCCAGCTATTTTTTTTTTTTTGAGACAGAGTTCCATTATGTCGCCCTTGGTAGAGTGCCATACTGTCAGAGTTCACAGCAACCTCCAACTCTTGGGCTTAAGCGATTCTCTTGCCTCAGCCTCCCAAGTAGCTGGGACTACAGGTACCTGCCACAATGCCTGGCTATTTTCTTGTTGCAATTGTCATTGTTGTTTAGCTGTCCCCGGCTGTGCTTAAACCTGCCAGCCTTGGTGCATGTGACTGGCGCCGTAACCAGTGCCATAACCACGGTGCTACGGGCGCTGAGCCATGCCCAGCTATTTTTAGAGATGAGGTCTCACTTGGCTCAGGCTGGTCTCCAATTCTTAAGCTCAGGCAATCCACCTACCTGGGCCTCCCACAGTGCTAGGATTACAGGCATTAGCCACAGTGCCCGGCCCAACAATAAACTATTAAAAAAAGAATTAAAAGGCATCCAGCACCAGGAATAGTGTCTCACTCCTGTAATCCTAGCACTCTGGGAGGCCAAGGCAGGAGGATCAGCTGAGCTTCAGGAGTTACATACCAACCTGAGCAAGAGCAACACCCTATCTCCACTAAAAATAGAAAAACTGAGGCAAGAGGATCACTTGAGCCCAAAAGTTGGAGGTTGCTGTGAGCTATGATGCCACAGCATTCTGCCCAGGGCAATAGCCTGAGACTCTGCCTCAAAAAAAAATAAAATTGATAACCTTAT
>CAUYQV010189515.1:0-30282 GCA_963574575.1 Galagoides demidoff
TATCCCTTTCGTTTTCTACACCAATTAAAAGATAGAGACTGGGCTCAGCACCTGTGGCTCAAGTGGCTAAGGTGCCAGCCACATACACCTAAGGTAGCAGGTTTGAATCCAGCCTGGGCCCGCCAAACAACAATGACGGCTGAAACCAAAAAAAAAAAAAATAGCCGGGCGTTGTGGCGGGTGCCTGTGGTCCCAGCTACTTGGGAGGCTGAGGCAGGAGACTCGCTTGAGCCCAGGAGTTGGAGGTTGCTGTGAGCTGGGATGCCACAGTACCCTACCCAGGGGGACAGCTTGAGGCTCTGTCTCAAAAAAGAAAAAGGCAGAGACTGTCAGCGTGGATAAAAAACAAGAAACCATATGCTGTTTACAACATTACTTTTGGATATCATCAAAATTAAGACATAAAATTAAAACTTCTACGCATCAAAAGATACCACCAAGAAAGTGAAAAAACAACCCACAAAATGGGAGAAAAATTTTATGAAGCACATAAAGGCATTCTTCATTTTATTATGGTTCACAACTATTGCAGCCTTACAAATCCAAGGTTTTTGGTAACCATGCATCCAGCAAGTTCACTGGTGCCATATTTCCAACAGTTTGTTTCAATGTCTGTGTGTCACATTTTGGTAATTCTCACAATATGTCATACTTCTCCATTATTAACCATATCTATTATGGTGATCTGTGATAAGTGATCTTATGTATGCCCGTACTGCAATTGTTTGGGGCTACCGCAAACCACGATCATATGGTGGGAATCTTAATCAATAAATGTTGTTGTGTGCTTTGACTGCTCCACCAACCAGCCATTCCCCCATCTCTCCCTTTCCTCAGGCCTCCCTATTCCAAGGCATAATATTGAAATTAAGCCAGTTAATTTAATTGAAAGGAAGAGTTTAAGTGAAAGAAAGAGTCATATATCTCTAACTTCAAATCAAAAAGTAGAAGTGATTAAGCTTAGTCAGAAAGGCATATTGGAAACCAAGACAGGCCAAAATCTAAGCCTCTTGTGACAAACAGTAAAGCTGTGAATGCAACAGAAAAGTTCTTGAAGGAAATTAAAAGTGCTACACCAGTGAACACACAAATGATAAGAAAACGAAATGCCCTTATTGCTGTATACAGAAAGTTTGAGTAGTCTGGATAGAAGATCAAAGCAGCCACAACATTCCCCTAAGCCAGCGGCTCTCAACCTGTGGGCTGCGACCCACAGGAACTGTGTTAAAGGGTCACAGCATTAGGAATGTTGACAACCACCACCTTAAGCCCAAACCTAATCCCTAACTAGCAAGACCCCAACTGTCTTTAAATCTGTGAAGACTGAGAGAGGTGAGGAAGCTGCACAAGAAAAGTTTGAAACCAGCAGAGGTTAGTGCATGAGGTTTAAGGGAAGGAGCCATCTCCGTAACATAAAAAGTGCAAGGTCAAGCAGCAGATGCTGATGTGGAAGCTGTAACAAGGCATTCAGAAGATGGACCAAAGATAATTGATGAAGATAGCTACAGTAAACAACAGATTTTCAGTGTAGATAAAACAGCCTGACATTGGAATAAGATGCCATTTAGGACTTTCATAGCTATGGAGAAGTCAATGCCTGGCTTCAAAGCAAAGGACAGACTGACTCTCTCGTTAGGGGGTAATGCAACTGCTTGACTTAAGTTGAAGCCACTGTTCACTTACCGTTCTGAATATCCTAGGCCCTTAAGAATTAGGCTAAATCAACTTTGCCTGTATTCAATAAAGGGGAATAACAAAGCCTGATGACAGCATATGTGTTTACAGTATGGTTTACTGAATATTTTAAGATCATTGTTAAACCCTACCGCTCAGAAAAAAAAAAAAAAGATTCCTTTCAAAACATTATGGCTCAGTGACAATGCACCTGCTCAGCCCAGAGCTCTGATGGAGATGTACAATGAGATTAGTGCTGTTTTCATGTCTGCTAACACAAAATCCATTCTGTAGCCCCTAGATCAAGAAGTAATTTGGATTTTCAAGCCTTATTATTTAAGAAACACATCTTGTAAGGCAGTGGCTTTTCAACCAATGTGCCACGACACACTGGTGTGCCATGAGAGGATCTAAGGTGTGTTGTGACATTTTTTAAAGATCATTAATTAAATTATTTTTGAAAGAAGTTCAAAGCACAGTAAGTATATCCTTTCGTTACTCGTTTTTATTGATCAACATAGTTTAAGTGCGCCACAAAAGTTTAACTATAGGTTCAAATGTGCTATGAGATTAAAAAAAAAGGTTGAAAAATATTACATAAAGCTGTACAATGTATATAATGCCATAGACAGCGATTCCTCTGATGGATCTGGGAAAAGGAAATCGAAAACCCTCTGGAAACAATTCATCATTCTAGATGTCATTAAGGACATTTGTGGTAAGATGTCAAAATTTCAACATTAACAGGAGTTTGGAAGGAGTTGATTTCCAGCCCTCATGGATGACCTTGAGGGGTTCGAGACTTCGGGGGAGAAAGTAACTGCAGATGTGGTAGAAACAGTCAGGGAACGAGAGTTAACAAGTGAAGATGGGGTGGACCTGCTGCAGTCTCACTGACAAAACGTCAATGGTGAAGAGTTGCTCCTTATGGATGAGAAGGGAAAGTGGTTTCTTGAGATAGAATCTACGCTTGGTCGAGATATTCGTGAACACTACTGAAATGACGATGAAGGATTTAGATAGAATATTACATAAATTGAGTTGAAAGAATTGAGTCCAATTTTGAAAGAAGTTCTACCTACCGAACAGCATGGCAAGCTACAGAGAAATCTGTCATGAAAGAAAGAATCCATCAATGTGGCAAACTTCATTGCTGTTTTAAGAAATTATCTCCTCACCATCCCCTCTCCCACATATTACTATTTTTCCACTTTTTTCCACCTTTTATCCCTATAGAACCATTGGTCTGTTCTTGAACTTCAGATAAATAGAAACCTTTTTTAATTCTCACAATTTTTAGAGGAAACTTTCATTCATGTGTCAATTCTAGATTATAATTATGTGACATCAAATACTCCAAATTTATGTATGGTCACATATATTGTGTATCTATATTATCAAACCAGCATTGTTCACCTTATTATATAAAAGTTTCAGAATTTTGTGTTATGCTTGGTTATGTGCACCTAAAATAAGCTCAGAAAACACTGAAATTCAGAAATTCTTATAAACTTCTTCCCAATAAATGTTAAGAAGCTGTTATAATAAAAAAAGAAATTGTCACAGACAAGAAGCATCAACGTGAAGTCAAGACCCTTGACTAGTAAAAAGATCATGATTCACTGAAGGCTCAGATGATCATCAGCAATTTTTAGCAATCAGGTTTTTTAAATTGAGGTACACACATTGCTATTTTAGACATAATGTTATTCCGTGCTAATTGACTACAATACAGTGTAAACATAACTTTTTCCTTTCTCTCTCTCTTTTATTTTTATAGATGTAGGGAGTATAAGTCTGGTTTTCGTTACATGGATATATTGCATCGTGGTAAAGTCTTAAGCTTTTAGTGTGTCCAGCACTGTAAAAGGACACCTTGTACCCAATAGGCAATTTTTCATCTCTCAACCCCCCCTCCTACCTTCTTACCTTTTGGAGTCTCCAATGTCTATTATTCTACTGGGTATGTCTATAAAACATAACTTTTCTATGCACTGGGGAACAAAAAAGTTCATGTGACTCATTTTATTGCGATATTCACTTTATCATGGTGGTCTGGAACTGTGCCCACAATATCTCCAAGGTATGCTTATACCAGATAAGAATCTAATGTCCAGAATATATAAAGAACTGTTGCAACTTGACAATGAGAAAGACAACCTGATTTTTTAAATGGGCAAAGGATTTGAATAGACGTATTTCCAAAGAAGATATTAAAATAGCTCATAAACAAGATGAAAAGATGCTCAGCACGATTAGCCATCAGAGAAATGGGGAGTGACTGTTTGGGTATAAGTTGGGGGGGCAGGTAATGGAAACATTCTGGAGCTATACAGTGCTGACGGCTGCATTATCTTGTGAATATATTGAAAAACACTAAATTATGCACTTTAAAGTGGTGAATTTTATGGCATGTAAATTATATCTCAATAAAATACAAATAACCCAATTTAAAAACAGGTGAAGGAGCTGAATAGCTATTTCTTCCGATGAAGATATACAAATTGCCAGTAGGTACGTAAAAAGATGACCAACATCATTATTTGTGAAGAAGGTGCATATCAATTTCACAATGAGAAACCACTTAACACCCACTGATGTGGCCCTAATCAAAAAGTCTGACAATAGCAAATGTTGGTGAGGATGTGGAAAAAATGGAACCCTCATAGACTGCTAGTGGGAAAATAAAGTGGAGAACCGCCTGACGGTTCCTCTAATGATAAAACATAGAGTTACCAGATAATTCAGCAATTCTACTCGTAGGTGAAATGAAAACATATGTCCGTGCAAAGATCTGTACTAGTCCCAATCCGTCAGCTGGTCACTGGAAGAATAATCCGAGGTATCTAGCAATGGAATATTACTTGGGAGTTTAGAAAATGATGTACTGATACCTGCTACAATGTGACTGAACCTTGAAAAATTATGCTAAGTGAAAGAGGCCAGACACAAAAGGACATAGTTGTGTGATTCCACTTAAATGCAATGTCCAGAATAAACAAATCCATAGTGACATCACTATGTCATATTGTAGTGGGGTTGAGGGGAAAGGGGAGTTATTGCTAATGGGCATGAGTTTGCAGAGGGATGAAAATGTTTTAAAATTGATTGTGGTGATAGTTGGGGCACGGGAAGCCTAAACCATCAGATTTACACAGAATTTTGCTTCCAGAAAGCCTTCTCTGATCCTTTCCTCCCATCCCACTTAGTTGATACCACATCGCAAATTCTCACGGCATCCTTTTAATTACCCTTTTGTAATACATGTTTAGAATGTTTGATCTAATATCTGCATTTCCCTCAAGATTCTAAGCTCCATGGAGTGGGGACCTTTTCCTCCTTGTTCACTACTGTATCCCCATCAGCCAGTATGGGACCTTGTACATAGTAGGTGCTCAATAATTTGTTGGATTGATGTATGATCAATCCATGTAACGATGAATCAATGTCTGGAATCATAAACAGTGATAATCAAAAGTTCAACTGGAGACTCTGAATTTCCAAATAAGGTGGTCCTAAGAAAGAGTCTCCTTGCAAAACAGCCTAGTTGGAGAAATGTTAATGATTTACCTGTGTTGGGTGAGCACATTTACAGCTGAAGGGTGGTTCGCACAGTAAGCCAGGTACATAGATTTAAAATGAGGCATGAGACTCAGTAGACAGCCTCCTACTTTGTGTTGGTTTTCTGGAAACCTGGAAACAAAACAGATGAAACCCAGAATGTAAAATAGGAAACAAGGGTTAAAGGAAGATGATTCCAATCAGACCTGGCAGCATGAAAAACTTCTGAAAGTTTTTCCAAAGTTAAAAGAGAAACTATTATGACCATTTTATCCCTGAAATGCAGGTTCTTCACCACTGCTTTAAACACTAGCCACCAAACATAGCTCTAGTCCAGGGGTCCTCAACATTTTTAACAGGGGGCCAGTTCACTGTCCCTCAGACCGTTGGAGGGTCAGACTGCGGGCCCCGGGATGAGTCGGCTGCTAAGCGGGACAGGCAGTGGCAGCAAAAACACCTGGCAGGCCGGATAAATGTCCTCCGCAGGCTGCGTGTGGCCCTCGGCCGTAGTCTGAGGACACCTGCCCCTCTGCCTACTTAAGTAGAGCGTTCGTTGGAACACTAAGAGTGGTTTGACACTGTGAATGTCAGCACCCTGATGCATTGATTCCGCATCGCTATTTTGTTCCAGGACAAGGTATCAAAGCCGTAACAGACGTACAAATACTCTAAATGTTCTAAAGTACCAAATAAAAGAAAAAGAAAGCACGAACAGCCACGCTGAGTATTCTAACAGAAATATGCCACACTTACTTTGAACATTCTTCCAGTGCTTGGCAAAGTGTCTGTTGAAATGTGCATATTTCCTCAAAGTTTCCCAGTAAAGATGTAAATTCCACAGTACTCAGGCTGGAAAAAAAAAAATACAGTGCGTTGCAGTTCAGTTACTAGCTATCCGTCTCTGGCCTAGAGAGAGAGAGATTAGTTGGTAGTTGCTAATACATGGCAAACATAATGGAAGAAATTCCTATATTTTAATTTTGGCTTTTTAATTTACACCAGCTCTCTGGTCTTAGGCAAATATCTTTTCTTAAGCTTCCTTGCTTGATTTCCCTTTTATGTACTAAGAATACTGAGCTAAAGAAAATGAGTGCCATAAAGGACGTTTAGGTATTTTATAAAGGAATGAGCAAATGAATGACGAGTGATTAATAGCTTAGCATCTAAAGAGATAAAATACGTCATAACTGTGAATAAGTGTAAAAACTTCAGAGCATCTTCCTCTATCCTAGAGGCACTGGAAAAGGAATAGAAAGATATTATACACGCTCACAAAATGCATAGGAAAAACAGCAAAGTCAACTTTCTCCTAAACTAAAATGCTCATGCATCAACTCAGGGAATATTTATGAGAGCAGGAGGGAAGACAATAGTACTGATTTTGTTTATTTGTTTGTTTTCAGAGCGGAGTGGTGTAAAACGAAGACACACTCAGTAATTTTATACAGGCCCTTGTGTAAAGAAAGTTTTCATCTATTCTCCTGCTATCAGACTGCAAGTTAGAACAACAAGAGCCGGCACTCATGCAACACTGAACACGTATGCAAGCGTTTCCACCATATAGTAAGTCTAGGAGACGAGGAGTATCGCTGGCTCCATTTCACAAGGGAGGAAGCCCAGGCTCAGAGAGGTTAAACAATCACCCTAAGCCACAAAGCCTGGAAATGGCAAAGACAAAAATTGAACCAAAACATTCTAGCTCCAGAGTCCATGCTCTTAATCACTCTGGGGAAGTAAAGTTTTCTTTTTTTTTTTTTTTTTCCTGAGACACCTCAGTCTGTCACCCTGAGTAGAGTGCCGTGGCATTATGGCTCATAGCAAACTCACACTCCTGGGCTCAAGTGATCCTCTTGTCTCAGCCTCCTGAGTAGCTGGGACTACAGGCACCTGCCACAATGCCTGGCTAGTTGTTTTTTTTTTTTATGTTTAGTAAAGACAGGGTCTCGCTCTTGCTCGGGTTGGTCTCAAACTCCTGAGCTCAAGCAATCCTGCCTCAGCCTCCCAAAGTGCTGGGACTACAGGTGTGAGCCACCGGGCAGGCCTGGGAAAAAAGTTTTCTGAAGATTTGCTTAAAAGGCCAGTGTTTGCCATGTGTCCTTTCTCCTTAAGAATATAATAGTACCAGCAGAGTATTCCCGACGGAATAATTTTTGATGACTAATAAAGAAAGGGAAGACCTAAACAAACATTACCAGTAACCCATAGAGAATAAAAAGCTCCCAATTCCTCTGCTGTAATGCCCTCCCAAACCACAAGCTGGAAAACCCCTACTCTGGATGTCAAAAATGAAACCTTTAGCCAGCCAGCTTCCCTGCCTGCTGCTCTCTTAGAGCAGCAAGAACCCAAGTTGGGGTTTACTTGGCCCCTTCAGGATCAAAAAATAATCAGTCTGGTTTGTGCAAATCACTTTGAGGCCAAAAAGACACAACTAATGGAAACTTACTATAATAGCGTTCTCAACTTATTTAGGAACAGTGCAAGTCTGACTCAGGTCTCTCACCTCCTCCACCCTGGCTTTTTTCCTTTCCTTTTACTATTTCTTCTCTTTTCTTTCTTTCTTTTTTGGACACAGAGTCTCACTCTGCCCCCAGGCTGGAGTGCAATGGCATGATCATAGCTCACTGCAGCTCCCAACTCCTAGACTTGAATGATCCTCCTGCCCCAATCTCCTGAATAGTTAGGACTACAGGTGCCTGCCACCACACCCAGCTAATTTACCTATTTTTTTGGTCAATGTGAAGGCTTGTGATGTTGCCCAGGCTAGTCTTGAACTCCTGGCCTGAAGCAATCCTCCTGCCTCAGCCTCCCAAAATTTGCTGGCATTGCAAGAATGATCCATAGCACCCAGCCCCACTTACTATTTCTTGATTGGTGATCTGTTCCACTTTCATTTGAAATTTTACCATCTCCCTTCCCTGGATTACCACTTTAGTTTCCCTTTCCTCCCCTGTCTGTCACCACAAGAAAACAGAAGGTACATTTCACTTGGTGGCAGGAGATACAGTGGATCCAGTCTGGCCACTTCCTGACCGTGTAATGGGCAAGACAGTGAACCTCTCGGGATTTCAGTTTCTTCTCTATTCATTGAGGATGGTCATTTTTCCCAGGGCACTAGACCCACTGCTTCACTGAGGTTCCATTCAGCTCTAAGAACTATGATTCATAGAACACTTCATATTTCACATAAGAATGACAAAAAAACACTTTGTTGGCGATTGTGTTTAAATTCCTACAACACAGGAATATAAAATCCTTTCATATTGAAGTGAGATTCCCACAGTGCCGGGAGAATAACCAAGTGGGAAATTTAGGATGACATTATGTCTAAATAAGCATAATTTGGAAAAAGAGAAAAAAATAGTGAAATACATTAAACTTATTTAAGCCTGAAGTCCACGGTTTAGGCAACTGTCCAGCAAAAGTAACCCTTATAGCACTAACAAATATGGTCTGACTGCTAAGTTTTCCCTAAGACTTAGAGACCATGATCTCTACTAAAATTTAATCACTTAAAAACAATGAGTGTAGTTAGCCACTATTTGTTAAATATGCTATGCCTATAAGCATTAAAAAAATAAATGGTCAATATTTTTCTTTCATGAAAACTAATGTTTCCAATTCAGGCCTTAGGTAATCTTTTCAGATTTCCAAGACCAGCATAGGGTTTGAACATTTTGTTTTAAAAAACATTTGAACATCTCTTTATCATTCATATTTGCCTGGGAGAAATACTGGCTTGAATTGCTCTTATGAGCACTCACAAAACGCCATACTTTTTCCACTCTCAGAACATGGGAAAGAGGTTCTGCCCTGGTAAGCAAAGGTTAGGTTGAGCATGAGAATTTCTCATCTATGTGCTTTCAAAACAAAAGCACCATGAGTGCTTTTCTGGTAAGGCAAAACTGGACACATCACTTTTAAAAAGTACAAAATAAAAATTATAATAGGAATGAGGTCTGCTCATTCCTTTTACAGCCAGAAAGAGGAAAAAAAAAAAACCAAACTCTCCAAAAGCAACATGTTTCATAATTTCTGTTGTCCTGACCATGTTCTTGGCAACCTGTGATCTGTGGAAATTCTTCTAAAGGGCAAAATCAATTATTCAGTGACATAAGAGAAATAACTGCATATGCTGACATTATCTGGCTTTATTCAGCAAGGGATTTAAAGTAAAAATCTTACTTGTTATTGGATTGCAAGGGTCTCAAGTAGGTAACAAGAAGAGAGTGAAGTTCTTTAGCGTATTCTTTTTCGGTATCCAAGATGTTCTGTAAGACCTATGAAGAAACAAAGGTCAACATACTGTAAATGCCAAGACAGTCCAAGGTAATGCACAGCTTTAGATCTTTTACCAAATTACCGAGGCAGGGGGCATCCTATTTACTCAGACTAGCACTGTAAGTAAAGAGCACAAAATCTGAATGAACTGTGTTTCAATTTAGCAAACTACTATAATAAGTGCATGACAACTAGTTCTACTGTTTAACTCCTACCATCACAATTTTTCAGAGTTACCCAGAACTGGAGGGGTCTTGATATTGCATAGTACTGTTTAAAATGCTCCCATGTGTTTTTAATCACTTTATCCTCAGAAAAGGCCTCAGTTAGTTAACAAAGGATCATTATTTCCATTTTATGTGTGAGAAAATTGTGGTCAACTATCTTAAGACAGAGATTCCACGTCAGGCTGATTTAAGGATAACTGTGATATCCAATATCATAAAAGTTTCTTATGTTTCTGATAAGACCTTTAGGGAACACAATCTGAGGACACAGTGCATTTTTAAGCAGAGATCAAACCGGTCTTTTAAAAAAGGCAAAAGGTGCACTGTGAACAATTCAAAGAGAAAAGGAGACCGAAATGTGAGGAATTTAGCAAGAGAAATAACACTGATGATCATTATAAATAATGAAATCTTATAGGCAAAACAACCACTATACAGGTCCATAATTTCTCTCCCCATGCCAGTCCTAGGGTCATATCCCATTTCCCAGCCTCTTCTGGGGGCAGGTATAACCTTCATTTCAAGTTCTTCGTTTCATATCTTCTATTTCATTCTACAAAATTTCCTGAGTGCCTACTCTGTGCCCCAATTGCCCACAGGGAATTTCCAGTCTAGACACAGAGGACAGCCTTAAACAGAGGATTAAAAGGCAGAGTAAAATATCCTTAGCTAAGAGAAGTGCGTTAACCTACCAATATACCAGACATACTCACAAGGCAATGCATCGTGCTCTGCTTTTGAAAGGTTGAGTGGAGACCCAGGTGTCTGTGGGTTTTCTGGGAAACAACTGGGCTGGAGAGAGATGGTCCTGACTCTGCCACTAAATGGCAGGTCGCTTCACTTTAAAGGCTTCACTGACCTCATCTCATATTGTGACATCTCACCTACCTCACGAACCATTGTGAGGACGTGGTGAGACAGGATACAGACAAGTACTAGGCAAGGGGGAAACAGTCCCACTATTTCAACAGGTTTAAAAAGGATTCTCAATGGCAGCAATATAGACATTTCAAACCAGATAATTACTCATTGTAATGGAATACCCTGAGCATTGTAGTATATTTACCAGCATCTCTGACCTCTACCCACTAGGTGCCAGTTACATCTCACTTACACCCCAGTTATAACCACCAAATACATGTCCAAATGTTGCCAAATGTGACCTGAAGGGCAATGTTATCCCCAGTTGAGAATCAAGAGTATAGAAGGCCACAGGCCACAAGGTGGCTTCAAAAGCTTAGGGTTGAGTTGTAGCACCTACTCATGTCTACTTTCAGTTCCTCCAGTCCTCAGAAACTACCCTGTAAAAGTGTAAACACAGGGGTCTGGAGGTACTTACGTTCTCTGAAATTAATCTAGTGATGGAATCAAAATGTTACCCCCCGCCATCGAAAGTCCAAAGCACAACAAAGGAAATTAGACACTACTTTGAGATGAATGAAAATGAAGACACATTATCAAAACTCATGGGGTACAGTTAAACAGAACTTCAAGAAAAATATATAATCACGATGCCTATATTAAAAAAGAAGAAAGAGGACTCCCAGTTTCCAGTGTCACATGTAAGGAATGTAAAAGTTTCTACTCAGTCCTAACAAGAAGTAAGCAGTTAAGCAAAATGAAACAGATACTTTTTCTTAGGAAGGAAGAAAGAGAGAACCACAAAATAGCCAGAAATCAAAGAACAACATGGCATAAGTCCTTATATATCAATAATAACATTGAAAGTGAATGGACTAAACTCTCTAATGAACAGACATAGAGTGGCTAAATGGATAAAAAAGAGCCAATTATATGTTGTCTGCAAGATATACATTTCTCCTATAAAGACATACATACATTGAAAATAAAGGGCTGGAAAAAGGTATTCCATGGAAATTGAAACAAAAAGAGGAGTAGCTATACTTCTACCACATAAAATAGATGACCAGACAAAAACTTTAAAAAAAATAAGGAAGATTATTACTTAAGGACAAAAGGGTCAATTCAGCAAGAGGCTACAATTCTAAACATATATACATGCAACACTGGAGCACATGGATACTTAAAGCAAATATTATTAGAGTTAAAGAGAGAGAGAGAGATGATAATACAATCATTGTTAAAAATCTCAAAACTCGGGCAGCGCCTGTGGCTCAGTGGGTAGGGCACTGGCCCCATATACCGAGGGTGGCAAGTTCAAACCCAGCCCCGGCCAAACTGCACCAAAAAGTAGCCAGCATTGTAGCAGGTGCCTATAGTCTCAGCTACTTGGGAGGCTGAGGCAAGAGAATCGCCTAAGCCCAAGGAGTTGGAGGTTGTCATGAGCTGTGACACCACAACACTCTACTGAGGGTTAATAAGTGAAACTCTGTCTCAAAAAAAAAAAAAATCTCAAAACTCCACTTTTAGCATTGGATGGATCATCCAGACAGGCAATCAGCAAAGAAACATTGGATTTAATCTATGCTACAGACCAAGTGGATCTAGTAGATATTTACAGAATGTTTTACACAATAGCTACAGGATACACATTTCTCTCCTCAGCTTAAGGATCACATCAAGGATAGGTCACATGTTAGGCCACAAAACAAGTCTTGAAATTTCAAAAAAAAGATTGAAATCATATCAAATATTTTCTCCAACCAAAATAAAATAAAACTAGAAGTCAGTAACAAGAGGAAAATTTAAAAATATAGAAATTCAGCAATATGCTCCTGAAATGACCCATGGATCAATGAAGAAATTAAGAAAGAAATTTAAAAATTTCTCATAACAAGTGAAAATGAAAACACAACATATCAAAACCTACAGGATATAGCAAAAGCAGTAATAAAAAGAAAAATTATAGCAATAAGTGCCTACAATCAGAAAAAGTAAAAAAGTTTCAAACAAGCAACTTCAAAGAACTAGAAAGATAACAGCAAAGCAACTTTCAAATCAGTGAAAAAAAAAGAAAGAAAAAAGAAACAATAAAGATTAGAACAGAAATAAATGGAATTGAAACAAAAAAGTACAAAATAGCAATGAAACAAAAAGTTGGTTTTTTGAAAAGATAAACAAAATTGGCACATCTTTAGCCATACTAACAAAGAAAAAAAGAAAGAAGCCCCAAATAAATAAAATCAGAGACGAAAAAGGAGACATTACAACTGATACTGCAAAAATCCAAAGGATCATTAGAGACTACTATGAACCTTATGCCAATAAATTGGAAAACCTAGAATAAATGAATCAGGAAAAAAATCAAAAACCTGAATAAACCAAATAACAAGTTACAAGGTACAAGCAGTAATAAAAAGTATCCCATCAAAGAAAAGCCCAGGATATGATAGTTTCACTTCTGAATTCAACCAAGCATTCAAAGAACTAGCCCTTTATTGGATAATGTAGCCTGTGAATCTTTTCTCCCATTCTGCAGGTTGCCTATTTGCTCTGTTGATTGTTTCCTTAGGTGTGCAGAAGCTTTTTAGTTTAACCAAATCCCTTTCATTAATTTTCATAGTTGTCATGATTGCCATTGGTTTCTTAGTAATAAATTATTTGCCTATGCCAATATCTAAAAAAGTTTTTCCTATATTTTACTCTAGAATTATTCTAGTTTCATACCTTAGATTTAAGACTTTTATCCATCTTGAATTAATTTTCATGAGTGGTGAGAGGTAGGGGACCTGTTTAATTCTCCTGCATGTGGCTATCCCACTTTCCCAGCATTATTTATTAAATATGGCTTCTTTGCCCCAGTGTACATTGTTGTCTGTTTTGTTGAAGACCAGTTTGTTGTTAGTAGATGGTTTTATATCTTGGGTCTCTGTTCTAGAATTCAAAGAACTCACGCAAATCAGCAGGAAACAAAAAAACAACCCTATTAAATAGTGGGCAAAAGACATGAACAGAAGCTTCTCAAAAGAAGAAAGACACATTGCCTTTCTTTCTTTGTGCTTTTCTTTCATTGTTAAAAACAATGAAAAAATGTTCAGTGTCATTAATCATCAAGGAAATACAAATTAAAACCACAATGAGAAATCACCTTACCCCAGTGAAAAGGGCTTTTATTATAAAAGCCCCAAAACAATAGAAGGTGGTATGTATGCAGAAAGAAAGGAACACTTATACACTTTTGGTGGGACTGCAAGCTAGTACAACCCTTATGAAAATCGTATGGAGATTACTCAAAGAACTAAAAATAGAGCTACCATTAGATCCAACAATCCCACCACCAGGTATCTACTCAAAGGAAAAGAAGACTTTTCATCAAACAAACACAAAATATGTGCACTCTAATGTTTATTGCAGCATAATTCACAACTGCAAAAATGTGGACTCAACCCAAGTGCCTGTAAATTCATGAGTGGAACAATAAAATATGTTATATGTATACCATGGAATATTACTCAGCTATGAAAAATATAAATTAATACCTTTTCAAGAATCTGGATAGAACTGGAAACCATTCTCCTAAGTGAAGTATCTCAAGAATGGTAAAACAAATACCACACAAACTCACTATTAAACTGGAACTAACACATATGCAGACAGAAGTAAAACTCAGTGGAAAATAACCAGGAAGGGAGAGGAGGGGCAAAAACCTACCTAATGGGGGTAGGTTGAACACTATTGGGTACAATGAATACTATTTGGTTATAGACATACCTATAGCTGGGATTCAAGCATTATAAGAGAATCCATAAAACATAAAACATTTGTACCCTCTTAATATCTTGAAATTTTAAAAACTTTAAAAAAAAAACAAAGAATAACAAATATCATTTCTACTTAAACTATTCCAAAAAACTGAAGAGGAGAGGATGCTCTCAAACTTATAATTCTATGAGGACTATGTCACCCTGATACCAAAGCCAAACAAAAACACAACCAAAGAAGAAAACTATAAACCAATATTTCTTATGAACATAGGTGCAAAAATCCTCAACAAAATACCAGAGAATCAAAATAATCAACACATCGAAAAGATTATTCATCATGAACAAGTAAGATTCATCTCAGGATGCAAAAATGATTCAACATAAGCAAATCAATCAATGTGATACATCATATCAACAAATTAAAGGACAAAAACATAAGATCATTTCAATTGATGCTGAGAAAACATTCATTAAAATTCAACACTCCTTTATAATAAAAAGTCTCAAAAAACTGTATGTAAAAGGAACTTCCCTCAATATGATAAAAAGGAACATGACAGACCCACAGCTAATATCATACTGAATGGGTAAAAACTGAAAGCTTTACCACTGACATCTGGAACAAGGTAAGGATTCTCATTTTTACCAGTGGTATTCAACATAGTTCCAGCTAGAGCTATCAGACAAGAGTAAGAAATAAAGGACACCCAAGCTGGAAAAGAAAGAGGCTAAATTATCTTTCTTTGTGGATGATATGATCTTATATCTGTATAAACCTAAAGACTCCACCCAAAAACTATTAGAACAGATAAATTCAGTGAGGTTGCAGGATATAAAATCAATATAGAAAAATCAGTATCCTATCTATATGCCAA
This sequence comes from Galagoides demidoff, assembly GCA_963574575.1. Classification (NCBI taxonomy): domain Eukaryota; kingdom Metazoa; phylum Chordata; class Mammalia; order Primates; family Galagidae; genus Galagoides; species Galagoides demidoff. Next base: position 15,241 of record CAUYQV010189515.1, read on the forward strand.
TAGTAAACAATCTGAAAAAGAAATCAGTAAAGTAATCCTATTTGCAAAAGCTACAAATAAAATAAAATACATAGGAATAAACTTAACCAAAGAAGTGAAAGGTCTCTATAATGAAAACTATAAAACATTGATTAAAAAATTAAAGATGACACAAAAAAAGAGAAAGATGTTCCAGTCTCATGAATTGAAAGAATTAATATCATTAAAATGTCCATACTCCCCCAAGCAACCTACAGATTCAAGTCAATCCTTCTCAAAATATTGATGACATTCTTCACAGAAATAGAAAAGAAAATCCTAAAATTTATATGGAACCACCAAAAACCCAAAAACCCAGAATAGCCAAAGCCATCATGATCAAAAAGAATGTAACTGTAGGAATCATATTACCCAACTTCAATTATACTATAGAGCCACAGTAACTGAAACAGCATGGTACTGGCATAAAAACAGACACAGACCAATGGAACAGAATAGAGAAGCCTGAAATAAATACACACAGCTATATATATATATAAAGTGAACTTACCTTTGACAAATGTGCCAACAACATACAGTGGGAAAAGAGACAAATAAATAGTTCTGGGAAAACGGGATGTCCAGATATGCAGAAAAATGAAATTGTGTCAACCCTTATATCTCACCACATATAAAAATCAAATTAAAATGGATTAAAGACTAAATCTAAGACCTGAAACTATGAAACTGCTAAAAGAAAACATTGGGGAAATACTTCTAGGACATTGGTACTGGCAATGATTTCTTTTTAATTTATTTATATATTTATTTAGTTGTATTAAATCATAGCTGTGTACATTAATACTGTCATGGGGTACAGTGTGCTGTTTTTATATACAATTTGAAATATTTTCATCAAACAGGTTAACATAGCCTTCATACCTCCAAAGGACAGGCAACCAAAGCAAAATTGGACAAACAGTATCACATTAAGCTAAAAACCTTCTGCAAAGCAAAGGAAACAATCAAGAAAGGGAAGAGACAACTCACAGAATGGGAGAAAATATTTTCAAACTACTCATCTAACAAAAGATGAATAACTAGAATATATAAAGTGCTCCAACAACTCAATAGGCAAAAAATCAAATAACACAATTAAAAAATGGACAAAGGATCTAAATAGACAGTTCTCAACATAAGACATACAAATGGCCAACAGGTATATGGAAAAAAAGCTCAACATCATTAGTCATCAGGGAACTACAAATCACAATTACAATGAGATATCATCTCACCCCAAATAAAATGGCCTTTATCCAAAGACAGGCTATGGCGAAAGCAGAACCTTCATATACTGTTTGTGGGAACGTAAATTAGTGCAAACACTATGGGGAACAGTATGGAGGTTCCTCAAAAAACTAAAATAGAACTACCATATGACCCAGCAATTTCACTGCTGGGTATATATACAAAGAAGGGAAAATCAGTATATTGAAAAGATATCTGCACTGTCATGTTTATTGTAGCACTATTCACAATAGCTAAGAATATGAAATCAACCTAAATGTCCATCAACATACTAATGGATAAAGAAATTATGATATCCTAGAGGCAGAGTAGAATGATGGTTACCAGCAGCTGGGAAGAGTAGAAGGGAGGAGAGGATAAAGTGGGGATGGTTAATGGGTGCAACAATATAGTTAGATATAATGAACACTTGATGGTACAACAAAGTGACTATAATCAGAAATGAGTTAAGGTGTACTCAAAAATAACTAGAAGAGTGGAATTAGAATGTACCTAACACAAATAAAGGATAAATGCTTGAGGTGATGGATACTCCAATTACCCTACTTTGATTAATGCACATTGTATGTATGTATCACATGTACCCCAAAAGACATACAACTATTATGCACCCTTAATAATTAAAATATACACCAAATAAAAAGTTAAAGGAAAGATGGAATAGATTGCAAATTTAAAAACTGTAGCCAAACTGATTCCCAAATAAAAGAAGAGAAAGTTTCAAAAACAATAAAATAAAATAAACAGCCGGGCACGGTGGCTTATACCTGTAATCTCAGCACTCTGGGAGGCTGAGGTGGGCAAATCACCTGAGCTCACAATTTTGAGACCAGCCTGAACTAGAGTGAGACCTCTAAAAATAGCTGGGTGTTGTGGCTAGTGCCTGTTGTCCCAACTACTCAGGAGGCTGAGGAAAAAGAATTGCTTCAGCTCAAGGGTTTGAGGTTGCTGTGAGTTATGACACCATGGCACTCTACTCGGGGTGCCAAAGTGAGACTCTGTCTCTAAATTAATTACTTAATAAATAAAATAGCAAATTTTATGGTATATGAATTATAATGCAATAAAGTTTTTATTAAAACACAGTAAAGCACAGATTTTCCACCTGTTAATTAAAAACTCTTGTGTTGTTTTTCTTTTTCTGACTCCAAGTCCTTACCCAGTATGGTATTCCCCAAACTCAGGTTGACCATCATAGCTCTCGGCCCATGTGGGTTCTTGTTCACACCAGTACCTCAAGTAATTACTTATAGTCACACTCAGCACTAACATCCATTTTTTATTCATAGAAATGGAGAGAACTACACTGGAGTTCAACAGTAACATATTTTATTAAGTATCAAGGAAGAGGTAAGACTCACATGCAGATTTCTTTATTAAAATATATGTATTTGGTTGTCTATACTACTTATACTGGCAGTCGAAAAAGATGGGGGCATGCCTTCCCTCTTATATCCAGGAGGGAATGAAATCTTCTAATCATCTTTTTGTTCATACTTTTCTAAAAAGACTGTGTCTGGTAACAAGCCATCTCACATCATCACCCTCATAACTGTCACGCTATCTGAATTATAATGTCTATTGAAATAAAGAAAAACAACGCCAGTTATCATCCGAAGGGGATTTTTAAATGAAAAAAAAAAACATACTCTTTTCACCAGAAAATGTCATTTTTAAAACAATTAAACATGACTTTAATTCTATGGTTGATATATTTCAATCTCCCTCTCTCAATTGAAATAGTTTTATTATTTCAAATTTCTTTCAAGTGCTATCATCTGGTAATGAAATCGCTCAGATTCTTCAAGAAAGGTGCCAACGGTCCTACTCCAATGGGTTTATTTGCTAGGTAATGCAACACACTTTCTTGGGATATCATCTCTGCTGGAGCCACTGACACAGGACAAACACTTCCCATGGGAAGGAGGCAGGTAGATACTTCCTGCTGCCTTCAAGTGACTTCTGGAGAGCTAAACATAAATACATATTAAACTAATATTATTGCAACTTTTGAGGGTGGCAGAAACATGACTTTACAAAACCAAAATGATAAAGGTAATTAATTAATCAGTTTTTTTCATCAAATTATGTGATGAAACATATTATCCCAAACCATGTGAGTGGTAATATATTCAGTAGAACTGCCCTTGCCGTGCTTTGATTAGCAGAAATACTCATCAAAGTGAATGCTTGGGATTCTTTCCTAAATTTGGTATAACTTTTATTGCTTTCCTCTATCTCAAATGACCAACTGATGAACTTCTGAGACTGGTTCTTTATTCCAGCCACAGGGCATCTTATGTAAAAGGATAAGAAGGGAAGCAGACAGAGAAGGCTATGTGTTCCCAGACAGAAGGCCTCAGTGGTGAGTCAGAAGGCAAGGAGTTTGGCAAGCGCCAACCAACTTCAAAGCAGTACAATTGGATCAGGATAAAATCCATTCAAACTCACTAAAATAGACTCTGTCCACACACTGCTTTCGCTTCCTCTACTCTTGTCTTCACAAGGACAGCTAAGCATCCTTTTGCTCAACTAACCTTTGCCTGAATTCAGAATAAAATAGACGGTGAGAAGGCAGAGAGAAAAAGGCAGAGGACTTTTGTACCCCTATCCTGAACTTTTCTACCCCCATCTCAGATAATTGATTTTCCAGTAAAATACATTTTCTACATTTCCTGAAAAGGCTGTAGAATGAGTTCATTTGTGTAACTATATTTTCCAAAGGGAAGGAATCATAGAAGTATGAAGATATTGATTAAAGAGGCTAAAACACATAAACAATGGCTGAAAACAGAGATATCTCCAGTGATAAAGGAGAAACTATAATGGCCTCAGGAAACCTTAAATAAAACCTTAAATTACAGAAATCAGAGATCATTATGATGCCTATAAAAATAAGCTAATGTTGGTAAAGTCCTTTGAGACCAAAAAGGCAAAATTTCAGTGTATTTCTGTCCTATTTGACTTCTATGCTAGTAGAATCACCTGTCTATATAAAAATGGAATATCAGTTCTGTAGCCCCAGCCTCAGCTTTCCCAAAACAAGCAGCACTACCCCCATTGCCTACAGATAGACTCACAATCTCCACAAAATCCTGTCAGCTCCTTCACCTCTAGCTCTCAGATGCAAAAGATGTATGGAAGAGTAAGGTGAGAAGAGGATAGGTAAAAAATAAGAGGGGATATGGAGAGAGAAACCAACAGATAGATACCTGGAATTAAAAAGGGCAAGCGAGCATTAGAATGGTAAGATCATCCAGGGTGGGAGAGAGGGGGCAGACGTGTGGGTGAGGGAGAAAATGAGGGCGAGCAGAAGGCTACAGGCTAGAGCAAGGGTTCTAGGAGGCTTCCTGGGATTTTTGTGATATAACATGCCACAACCTTCCTCCACCTTTCCTACTGAGTGTATGTTCTATAAAACACGCCCTTCAGGCATCTATGATAATTTATATAAAGTAGAAAAAAATGGAACAAAGTAAATAATACTGGTCTTTCCTGATAACAGTTTCCTATTTGAATGAAGGGAAATATCACCTCTCACTGCAGACAGATGCTCGTCCCCAGAATTGAATACATATCAGGATTACTGTGAGTCTAGCCTATTTGTGACAGCACAAAGGACAGCTTTATTACACTGTACTGCAATAGTTGAAGTGACTAAAGAATTCCATCTTCCAAGGGACACTGAGATGGGGGGAGGAGAGTGAGGGCCACTGTCTGACCTGCAGGGACTAATTGCAGACAGACACCCACATTCTCTCCTAGGGGAATTTGCTCAGATAGCTCTCCCTGCCTGAATTCTCTTTCAGCTCTTCTTTGCTTATCTAAGTTCTGACCTTCCTCCAAGACTGACGTTGAGCATCACCTCCTCTATTCAACTTCTTTCTTCATTGGTTCCCAGATTTTAATGTAAGTGAACATCAGAACTCCCTGAGATTAAAGGAAAGCGGTTGAAGAAGAGATGAAGGGAGTTGTTAAAAATGCTGTTTCCTGGGATCTATGAGCAGAGATTCTGATGTAGCAGGTCTGGGGTGGGGCCCGTATGTCTGTAGTTTTAACAAACTCTACAGATGCTTCTGATACAAAGGATCCTCTAAATCAGTGGTTCTCAACCTTCCTAATGCCTCAACCCTTTAATACAGTTCCTGTGGGTCATGACCCACAGGTTGAGAACCGCTGCTTTAAATACATTTTGAGAAACTCGTCTTATGATATTATAATTTTATATCACTCTCTACCATGTGGCTTACACTATGTCTGTCCTGCCTTCCCAGTGAGACCATGGATGCCAAGACCTAAGTGCTACGTACAAAATAAGGCTGACAACTAAGTTGCAGAGATTCCATTATCTGATTTGTATTTTTTTAATCCATCCTGGCACATAACCTCATGTTACAATGGGCAAAGAGAGCCAGTGAGCAGAATAAGATTATCAGAAAAATAATTAATAGAAAAGTAAAATGCTTTTTGCTAATGAGAGAAATTTAACATATGGCAGCAAAGCTTGAGGACAATGAAGGAACCGAGGTCAGGGAGAGCAAAAGCTTTCTGCAGGCTGCCACATCCCCAAAGGATGCTAACTAAGCTCCCATTCAAAACGACAGGCCAGAAGGCGGGGCCAAGTCTCAGTTACACACTGTAACACGCCTAATGGCAGGTGTGAGTCTGAGCTGTGTTGCTTGGTCACCCTGGAGAAGTTCTTAACATTTCAAAGTTGATGTGACACCATAACTATATCGAGGCCTAAATGGGGCTGAAATCAGCAGGCAATCGCTTGGACTTGAAAAAGGAGAGAAAAAGTCTGTAGACTTCCATGTTCTAAAAGGTCTCTATCCTGCCTAAGTTTACAAGATGTGATGGTTAATTTTACGTATCAACTTGACTGGATCACAGGGTGGGTGCCTAGACATTTAGCTGAACATTGTTTCTAGGTACGTCTGAAAAAGTGTTTCTGGAAAAGTTCAGCATTTACTTCATGGGACTTGAGTAACGCACATTGCCTCCCCAAAGGGGGTGCACACGATTCAATCCATTGAGGGCCTAAATGAAACAAAAAGGTAGAGGGAGATAGAATTGGCTGTCCCTGCCTGACTCTGAGCTAGAATGTTGGTCTTCTCCTGCCCTCTAAAAGAAACTTACACCATCAGCTCGCTGGTGCTCGGGCTTTTTGACTTGGACAATCATACCATTAGCTTGCCAGGGCCTCCAGCTTTCAGATCAGCAGATCCTGGGGCTTTTCAGCCTTGATAGTCACATGAGACAATTCATTATAGTCCCTCTCTCCCGGCTTTTGGTTCTGTGTTTCTGTTTGTCTGGAGAACCTGACTAATACACAGTAGCAAAATAAAGAGAGCCTTGGACTAGCAAAGGCTTACTAAAGGGAGGAACATAGGAATAGGTCTAGTCAAAGACAAGTATTTTGGGAGTGTGGTGATAGAAACATCTTTGTGAAAGAAAAATAAAAAATAAATAGTTTCCTGCTTTTTTTTTTTCAGACAGAGTCTCACTATGTCACCCTCGGTAGGGCGCTATGGTGTCATAGCTCACAGCAACCTCAAACTCTTGGTCTTAAGTGCTTCTCTTGCCTCAGCCTCCCAAGCAGCTGGGACTACAGGCACCCGCCACAATGCCCAGCTATTTTTTGTGGCAGTTGTCATTGTTGTCTAGCAGGCCCCACGCCAGTTTCAAACCGCCAGCCTCAGTGTATGTGGCTGGCCCCATAACCACTGTGCTAAGGGTGCTAAGCCAATAGTTTCCTGTTTTTATTTAAAAATACGTAAGGCCAGGCACAGTAGCTCATGCCTGTAATTCTAGTACTCTAGGAGGCTGAGGAGGATGGATTGCTTAAACTTACAGGTTAGAGGCCAGTCTTAACAAGAGGGAGAACCCATAGTTACTAAAAACAGAAAAATTGAGGCAAGAGATTACTTAAGCCAGTGAGTTGCAGGTTGCTGTGAGCTACGATGATGCCATGGCACTCTATCCAGGGCAACAACTTGAGACTCTGTTTCAAAAAACAAACAAAAAAGAATAGGTCTAGTCAAAGACAAGCATTTTGGGGCTACAGAGACAGAAATATTTTCATGAAAGAAAAATAAAAAACTAGTTTCCTGTTTTTATTCAAAAACATGTAAGGCCAGGCGTGATGGCTCATGCCTATAATCCTAGCACTCTGGGAGGCCGAGATAGGTGGATTGCCCGAGCTCAAGAGTTGAAGACTAGCCTGAGAAAGAGTGAGACCCCCGTCTCTACTAAAAATAGAAAAACTAGTGAGACTCTGTCTCAAATAATAATAATAATAATAATAATTAATTAATTAATAAAAACAGAAGAACTAGACAGGTGTTGTGGTGGGCGCCTGTCCCAGCTCATCATGAAGCTGAGGCAGGAGGATCCCTCTAGCCCAAGAGTTTGAGGTTGCTGTGAGCTATGACACCATGGCACTTGACCCTGGGGTGACAGAGCAAGACTCTGTCTCAAAAATAAAAATTAAAATTAAAACAAAAAATAAAAAATTAATATATATATATATATATATACACATACACATACATATTACAGGTGCTCTCTCTCTCTCTTTACATACATACACACACACACACGACTACTTCAAAGAAAGTTTGGCATGACATTCACCAATCAATTAATATTGATTATCTCTAAGTGGTGGGCTCACAGGTGATATTTATTTTCTCTTTTATGTTTTTTGTGCATGATCTGATTTCTTTAAAAACAGTTACAAATCAGTCACTAGTACTCTTATAGATCTACCAACAGAAAACATCTATAATTAATGACTCTTAGAAGGAAGAAAAGTTAATATAAGATCAGATGCGGACACCTTCCACGTGAATGAAATTCATCTTCCAGGTCTCCAAATCCTGTGGGTGGGATAGTAATTTTTTTATTTGTCGAAGTACTCAACACAAATTGAGAGTACAATTAGAGCATTCAAAATGTATTTTGAATTAATTGCCACTAAAAAAATGTGCCTAAATACTCAAAGGGAAAGAAATGTGGATTTAATAAGAACAGCAACCAACCAAAATCTTTTCCCATGCCAATTACAACCATATGTCCAACTGATCTCTATTACATAATTCAGCAGGATTCACACCAAAGTGGTACGGTTCTTCACAGGCTATTAAGGGTTCCCCAAGACCTTCTTTTTCTTTGAGACAGAGACTCACTTTGTAGCCCTTGGTAGAGTGCTGTGGCATCATAGCTCACAGCAACCTCCAACTCTTGGGTTCATGCAATCCTCTTGCCTCAGTTTTTCATTTTTAGTAGAGATGGGGTCTTACTCTTGCTTAGGTTGGTTTTGAACTCCTGAGCTTAAGTGATCCATCCACCTCAGCCTCCCAGAGTGCTAGGATTACAGGTGTCAGCCACTTTGCCTGGCCTTCTATTTTCTTTAGTAAGTCTAAGATTTGAGATAATACCTGTCTAAATCTCTTTTAAATATATATGAGTGTATATGTGTGTGTGTGTATCACACTTCCACTGTGCAAATATTTTCGTACTTGGAAAAAGCTATATGTACAAACTGCTCAATGCAGAATTGTTTATGAATGCAAGGAATGTACATGTCTTCCAATAGGAGGTGGGCTATAAAAACTACAGTGTATCCAGAGTTGGAATAAAATATACATAGAATTTACATAAACCTCAACAGCATTTTAAGTGAGTACAATCAGCAGAAGCAGAAAAAGAGCCAAAACAGAGCAATGATACACTCCAGATCCACAGGGAAAAGAAGCTATGGTAACATTTTCATCCATCATTCAATTACATCCTTTCCTTAAATATTACACGATTAGGGGTCACCTAAAAAACTAAATGAAGTGGGGAGGAAGGAAGGGAGAAGGGAGCCTAACTCTGCTGGATAATGGATTTTGACCTCAAAAATCTAACAGGAAAAATATTGACAAAGTAGTTAGTCCCTGTTGATTATTGACCAGGTGACCTAGTAAGTTCCTTCCTGATTTTTCTTTTCCTTTTCTATTTGTTTTTTTTGAGACAGAGTCTCCCTGTGTCACCCTCAGTAGAGTGCCGTGGCATCACAGCTCACAGCAATCTCAAACTCTTCGGTTTAAGCGATTCTCTTGCCTCAGCCTCCCAGTAGCTGGGACTACAGGCACCTGCCACAATGCCTGGCTATTTTTTTGTTGCAGTTTGGTCCCAGTTGGGTCCGAACCTGCCAGCCTTGGTGTATGTGGCTAGAGCCATTAACCACTGTGCTACAGGTGCCAAGCCCTTTCCTGATTCTTCATGTCATCTACTGCTCTTGTCGCCATTATAGAGCAAATTCACTGAAGGTAAAATTCAGTTTTTTGAAACCAAATGGCATTCACATACCTGTGCAGAGATGTTTAAAAACTTTTTATTCATGCACAAAATGAAATAAGCATGGAGTACAAATGCACATATTAACAGAATACTGGGTAAAAGCTGAAGCTTGTATTTCAGCAGAGGTGTGGGGAGATGACAAGGCTAACAGACCAGGAAATTTAGAGGTAATGATGACTTGACCTTTTCATTAGTGACTGGGCCAAGTCTGGAAAGGAGACATGAAGGAAAGCAGAGAGTAGATTAAGGAGAATGATGTAATTTCTTTTTCTAACAGGAATTTATTTTGAGTATTGCACATGCCCTATTTATAGCTAATATATTTTGACGTATCTGTGTTCCAGCCAGAGCCATTTCATTCCTCCCATTGTGCCAAAGGGCAGTCTTCCTCTGGGCTCTCCCCAAGAACAAGGCTGATAATTCCAGAGGATATAATAATGGAATGATTGATTCTGCAGTAAAATCACAGAATGCAAATCACTTAAAACTTACTGTGTTATAGGAACTTGGGAATTCACCTTCTAAATATCTATAAGGCTATCTCTAACTGCTGAATTCCACCATAATGCCTACATATTAACTCATTTATCTTTCACTACTGTTTAATAGACCTTGCTCTAAATCTTTGTGCTACCCTTGAATTTTTTAGCACAGTAGATGTAAGACTTCTAGACATCTGTAAGAAGCTTACAAGTAGAAGAGCTTCACTGTAATGCAAATGACATCGGACCCTTGCATGCAACTTGACTTTTCCTTTGTGTCCCCTCAATATATCAATGGTTTGACAAGTGAAAAGATTCCATATAGAGTCAAGAAAATTTTCGTCCGTCATCCGAACACTCACCACACTATAATAGTTCTTGGTAAGTGGAACAGTTTCAAATCCTTTGACAGCCTTGGGGGAGAGAGGTCTCTCTGTGAAAAAGACATTTAAATTACATTAATATCATACAAGGCTACCCCATGATTGCATTAATGTACACAGGTATCATTTAATTAAAAAATATATCATACAAGGCAATGATCAACATTTTATAAAGTCAACTAACATACTATAAAGATTGCAAGTGGAAGGATCAATGGAAATATACCTTCCTAAATGCATGAAACTACAACTTTACTAAACTATAGACAAAGTTAGATCCTCGTGTCCAGGTCCCTCAATTTCCAAGGGAAAAGTAAGGAAAGGAGTTAAAACCTAGCTAAGTAACAGCAGGGCCAGGGCAAGACCTGCATTCCCTGTTTGGGTTTGTTTTTTTACTCTAGTCCAGGCGTCCTCAAACTACGGCCTGTGGGCTACACACAGCCCACCGAGGACATTTATCCAGCCCACCAGGTGTTTTTGCCGCTGCTGCCTGTCCTGCTTAGCAGCTGACTTGTCCCTGGGCCTGCAATCTGGCCCTCCAAAGTTCTGCGGGACAGTGAACTGGCCCCATGTTTAAAAAGTTTGAGGACCCCCTAGAGTCTAGTCTGTCCCTCCATTATTCAACTTTTTCAAAACAGACAGGCAAAACCAATGCTAATCAAATGTATTCAGACAGTCCTTCAATTATGATGGTTCAGCTCGTGATTTGTCAACTTTACAATGGTGCAAAAGTGATACACATTCAGTGGAAACCATACTTTGAGTTTTGAATTTTAATGTTTTCCTGCCTTGGCAAGCTACTATGTACTCGAGATAGCCAACACTTCATTATAAAATAAATAGGCTTTGTGCTAGCCGATTTTGCCCAAGTGTAGGCTACTGTAAGGATTCTGAGCACCTTTAAGGTAGGCTAGGCTAAGCTATGATGACCAGTAGGTGAGGTATGTTAATGTATTTTTTGACTTATGACATTTTCAATTTAGGATAGGTGTATTAGGATATAACCCTATCATAAGTTGAGGAGTATCTGTGCTTCTAACTTGCAACTTACCATACAAGCATAATATAACATAGATAATATCAATGGTGGCTTTCTTGGGGCTGTCTACAGAGGCAAAAAGAAAATAATCAGAATCTTCAACTTGCTGAAAACTAGCAAAAAATTCTTCTTTCTTTTAGGTATCATTTTGACATTATCTCATTTTATTATAAAATCCTGCCTTTCTTTTACAAAATTAATCTTCCCTATGAAAGTTGTGACGAAAGGAAATTCTGAGACATGCATCCTTTTAAAAACACACTTGATCCAATTCAATTCAAGCGGGGGGGAGGGGGGAGGAGGGAGGGTTTTGGTGTGCTCCCACTTAGTGGGCACAATGTAAGGGCGTGTGGTCCTCCTCTTGGGTGCAGGACTACCTAACAAATGCAAACATCATAACCTAGTTGATTGTACACTCACATTAATCTGAAATTTTTGAAAAACGTAAAAACAATACACTTAATAAAAATATGAGACCATCACAATAAATGTGTAACAGTGTCACTACGGAGGAGCTTTCCTACTTGTATTTTCTCCTTTGCTTTATTTGGTCTTATATTGTAATTTTATCTTACCACATTTTATGTTACTTAAGCCTTTTCTGAAGTATGGGAGAATATAAATATCAAATAAGAGGGTACATTTCAAAACCACAAAGAGTATATTATAAACGTTGTTCCACAAAAATAAGTAAATGAGGTGATGGTTATGCTAATTAGTTTGATTTAAGCATTCCACATTGCATACCAAATCATCACATTGTACCCCCTAAATGTATACAGTTATGATTTGATAAAAATTAAGTAAAAAGGAATAATCATCAGACCTTGGTTTTTCCCTTTTAAATAATATTTTCCAATTACAAATCTATAACAATCCCATCCTAAAAAATTCAAAATATAGAAAATTATTCCATCATCGAAAGCAACATTTTGAAGTATGTCTTCCCATTCTTTTCATGTATGTTGGTGAACACACACATACACACACATTTGGATCTTTCTTACTTTACTTACAATTTTGTAGTTCTTTTATTACAACACTATTTCATGAATATTTTCCTATTTAACCCTGATTTTTAATTATGTTGTATTAAAAATATCTTTAACATTTATATCACATCTAATAGCTTTTAAGCTATTCTATTTGGTCTTTACCACAAGCCCAACAGGCAGAGATCGTCTTCTCATTTTAAAGAGGCATCCACTAATGTCCAGGGAGGTGAACTCAGTTGCCAACATTCACGCAGCTAGGAAATGACAAAGCCAAGATCAAAGCCCAGGTGTGTCTTGATAGGAGGAGCCCATGCTCCTAACCAATATGACACCCAGAGATAAAGCTACTGAAGGGCTTGGTTGATGGCATGGGCAACGGTTCCTACAGGAGTTCAGAGGGGCCGCCAGTCTTATCGGAGATGGCTAGAGAAGACCTAACTAGGAAGGAGTACTTAATTTGGCCCCAAAGGAGAGCTAATATCCAGACAGGCAGAGAATGATTTCCAGCAGAGAAGATTCTAGAAAGCACAAAGCAATTCTGTTCTTTTCTTTCTTTCCTTTTTTTTTAACTTGTGACTGTCACAGAAGGAATTTACTTTTATTTATTTATTTATTATTGTTATTATTTTTTGGAGACAGAGTCTCACTATGTCGCCCTTGGTAAAGTGCCGTGATGTCACAGCTCACAGCAACCTCAAACTCTTAGGCTTACGTGATTCTCTTGCCTCACCCTCCCACGTAGCTGGGACTACAGGCACTCACCGCAATGCCTGGCTATTTTTTGTTGCAGTTGTTTAGCTGGCTTGAGCCGGGTTCGAGTGGCTCTATAACTGGGTGCCAAGCCAGTAATTCTGTTCTTGTGATAGTAAATTTCCCATCTAAGCCAGGCTGGGAAGAGTGGTAATAAGGCAAAAGACAACAATGAAGGCCAACTCTATTATTCCCCAGGAATGACAAATGGGGTATGGCCAGTTTCTAGAAGATTTATGCTCCTTCAAGATCCACTTCAATCCACCTGTGGTTCACAAGGCTTTACTGAGCCAACCTGACAGAAATGGCAAATGGCAGAGCCAGGACCTGACCCCCGTGTCATATTGTCAACCCTAGTGTTCTTTGCAGCACACCACAGTATTGCAATCTTAGACATACTCAAAATTGATAGCTGCCAAATTCTTTTAAGTTTTATTAGGCAAGTTTTCTACAAGGTAGCTATAATGGTTCTAATTAGAATTCACAGTTGTTTGTGTAATTATGATATAAACCAATCTTTATAAAAATGAGACTTTCTCGAAATACCAGCAAGATGTGATCACCTTTCAAAAGCAAGGTCAAAAGGAAGGGTACACAGTAATGGAGTGCTTGCCAAGACGCCGAAGAGGAATGGAAAGGCCACAGGAATGGGGAACGGCAATTGAAAGTGTTAACATTGTATACTTTTTCTTCCATTCCTGAGATACTTTGCTAAGAAGTCTTAAGACAATTTTTTACATGTTCATAATTTAATGCTAAATGAACAGAAAAGATAGTGTAGACATACATGATATAAACTGATTTTTGTCAAAAATACTATATACACAGAGGCTAATGGACATATGACAAAGTGCTATTGTGCTTAATTCTGGATGGTAGGTTACGGATAATTTCACAATTTTCTTTGTGCTTTCCAGTGCTTTCAATATTAGATTATTAAGTATGAAATGTCTGATTTCCTTAACTACTAAGTTTGACAATTGATATCCCTGACATTTCACTTTGACACTTCTTGTTGTTTATTTTCTCTCTTTCTTTTATTATAAAGATACATCATCATTCTTTCAAATGCATGCTTTGGCTTGTGATTATTTTTCAAATTTCTTTTAGAACAATTTTTGTGAAACTGTGGATAAGTCAAAAAATTAGTGTGATTTTCAAATCTGAGTTTCATCATTGAACAGTAGACCACAGACAGCTAAAAATATCAACAAAATGTTTGGCAAAGATGTGTCTGATGAAGGTATAGTATGTGAGTGGTTTGAGAAGTTCTGTCCTGGTGATTTTAACCTTGAAAATGAGCCATATTGGTGACCTGAGGCCAAGGTGGATAATGATGAGCTAAAAACTGTAGCGGAAATGAATCCATCTCAAACTGTAAGTGAATTAGCAGCAAAGTTTGATGTTACTGTTCCAACGATATTGGACCATTTGAAGCAAATCTGCAAGGTAAGAAGCTGGATAGATGAGTTCTCTATGAATTAACTGAGTATCAGAAGAGAAATTGTCTTGAAGCTTGCCTTTCTTTGCTATCATGACATAAGGGTGAACAATTTGATTCATTGGAGTTAGGTACCATCTCATGATGGTTTTGATTTGTATTTTCCTAATGATCAGAGACATTGAACATTCTGCCTACTTTTTTTTTTTTTTGAGACGGAGCCTCAAGCTATCCCCCTGGGTAGAGTGCCATGGCATCACAGCTCATAGCAACCTCCAACTCCTGGGCTCAAGCGAGTCTCCTGTCTCCGCCTCCCAAGTAGCTGGGACCACAGGCG
>CAUYQV010189519.1:0-40360 GCA_963574575.1 Galagoides demidoff
TTCAACATACGCAAGTCTGTGAATGTGATTTACCACATAAACAGAACTAAAAATAAAACCGATATGTTCATCTTAATAGATGTAGGAAAAGCATTCTATAAAAATGCAGTAATGTACACAGTTATGATCTAATAAAAAAAACAAGTTTTCGTAAAACCATTCCTAAGCATCCCAGGAAAAATCGGGGGTGCCTTCTCCCAAAGATATGTGGCACTTCATGTCACCACTTGTGTGCAGTTAAGTCTCTGAGTTGTAGGTATTGGTTTTATTTTTCTGTGGTATCACGGGACAGGGGATTCCTTGTGTCCAGAGATAGTCTGTTCATCCTCAGACCCCAGGAATAAGCACAGAATAGGAATTCTATAAATATTGTTGGACCGACCGATGTTCCTCTCCGTTCTGGATTTCTACGTGGCTTCTAGGAACTAGAGTTTAAAATTAGAAAAGACATAATCATATTTAAGACAAGCTCATATTTCCTTCCTGAAGTTTCCCTTCTACACTGTTCCAAATGTAGACACACACACCCTTAAAGAGACACCTTCTCTGTATTTTCAACATAGCCTCAAAGTGTCTATACCCCATTAACATAAAGAGCAGCTCACACCAATCAATTTTAGCAAACGTAGTTCAGCTAAAATTTATCCATTGCCTTTTATGCTATAGTCAGTGAGGGAATTACTTGCACAAACTTATTTAAGCCTCAAAACTAAACTCATTATCCAGGTGAATATGGTACTTGGAGTGTTTAAAATAATTTAGCCCAAATGAATATGACTTTTCCTTCACTTTTTACTTTTAAATAAGACTCACTGGAAGTTGCTTAGTTGGTGCAGAGATTCTATGTACTCTCCATCCAGTCTCTCTCCATGGCTACGTCACAGATAACTTTAGTTTGATATCAAACTAGGAAATGGTCATTAGAGTAATGCGTGTGTATAGTTTTATGCATTTTATTTCATGATTTGGCCACAAAACAAGATGTGCTGTCACTTTCGTCACATCCCCCACCCACCAACTCTTACCCCTGACAACCACTAATTTGTTTTCCAATTCCATAATTTTGTGATTCTGGAATGCCACACAAATAGGGATCATACAGTCTGTGACCTTTGGAACTGGCCTTGTATCCTCAGAATGATGCCCTGGAACTCTATCTCAGTTGTAGCAGGTTATTAATACTATATTCCTTTTTATTGCTAAGTAGTATCTGGTGATTTGAATATTTGAATGTACCACTTCTTTTTTTAACCATTAATCCATTATAGAATATTTTGAGATTTTTGGTTATAAAAATAAAATTAGTAGAAACAATAGCTTCTTTTTCCATCTTTAAACTTTCCCTGTACATATATTGTAATATTTTAAGTGAGCCTTTTGCAGACAGCATGTAATTGATACAATGTGTTAAATCCACTCTGCCAACCTCTGTGTTTTTAGACCATGTACATTTTACTTAACTGCTAATTTGTTAATGTGTAAGCCTCACGTTTTATTTATTTTGTTGTTTTCTGTCTGTTTCTTCTAATTTTTGTTTCAATGGGGTTTTTTCTGCCTTCCTATGGGTGACATGAGCACGTCCTGGAGTTCTAAACCATCAGGAGTGTTTTTGAGTAGGTTTCTTTGCACAGAACTTTCAGTAATTGCTTTGAGTATTACTTTACCAACATGACTTATCACAGTCTAAAGATGTCCAGCTTTTCCCAGTACCCGTTAGGCAGCAAAACCTCATCTTCCTTGACAACTTTTTTACTCTGCCCAATTTAAAATACATTTATTTTGACTATGAGGAAGAAAATGAGAAAGTGTTACAGTTTTTGTTTCAACTGTCCAGCAAATTTAGACAACTCAAAAGAAGGAACGTGTTTACCTATATTTTTACTTTGATCATTTTTATTTCTTCCTGACTTTCTAGGATTTATTCTTTTATGTTACTTCTATTTATTAAAAAGAATTCCACATCCATTCTTGTATGTCAGGTTAACTGAAGACATTCTCTTAATTTTCCACATCTGAGAATGTTTTCATCGTTCCTTTCCCCCTGAAGGTCATCCTTGCTTGGCATAGAATATTGAGTAGTGTAAAAGACATCAGCTATTATTTAACATTCAGGTACACTTCAAAGGGCCATAAGGCAATATTTGGAAATCATGTGGATTACAGTGTAAAACCTTGAAAAATAAAATTACCATTATTCCTGGTTTTCATTAGTATTGCTACAGGTTTATTACAGGTATGAGTTACATAACGTAAACTGTCTATCAGGAATACTACAGATTTTTCAAACTAGGAGATATTAAAGACTTTGAAATAGTTCCAGTGAGAACTATTTCAGAATAAACGCAGTAAACACAGCAAAGTGTTAGACCATCAGCCAGCTAAGGCTTGTGGGTCAAACCGTCTTGCTTTTTTTTTTTTTTTGGTATATAAAGGTTTTCTTTCTTTATTTTATTTTTCTTCTTTTCTTTTTTTCCTGATTGGAACTTCACCAGGCTCATTCCTTTGCTTATTTTCTATGGCTGCTTTTGCTTTACAAGATTGGACTGGAATAGTTGCAACCAAGACAACACAGCCTGGCAAGCTGGCACTATTTACTATCTTGTCCTTTAAAAAATGTTTGCTGACTCCTGCACCAGATGTTTTAAAACAGGTTTAAATTTTAAATTTTGTTTCCTAGATGAAAGACCTATAGGTTTGGCACATTGAATCTTTCATAATTATATTAAATACAGTCTTAAGACAGAAAATGTTAATTGCTAACTATAAAGCAAGTAGGAGACTATAAAACATGAAAGTCATTAGCTGGAAACTATGTACACTGCTGGAATCTGTTGTTAAAGGTGATTCTACAATTAGTTCAAGGCATCGCAGGTGCAAAGAGAAAGGGCTCGTGAGTCCACCGTCCTCCCTCTCTTCTGCAGGAAGGTCGTCACAGGAGTGCTGAGTCCTGGACCAGCACTGAGGGGCAGGAAGCAGCTGCATGGTGGTGCTCCATGCAAGTTGTCAACCTGTTGCCCAAATATTTCAATTCTTTAAGAATCTTAATCTTTTCTCAGGTTTGCAATACTGACACTGCACTTTGATGTTAGGAAGAAAAGAATTCAGTAAAACTGGTGATTAATGCTGATGACATCGCACCCATCCCAGATCTTCAGATTACAAAGCTGTAGTTCTCTTTCCATTGTAGAGTTGCCCTCTGTGTGGAGCTTTTGTGAATTTCCATAAAGCCTTTACAGAATGGATAATTAAAAATGAATTAATCTACATAACGATGGCAAGTTAAACTTTTTGCCATAAGATTGCACAACAATAATTTATATATGCGGTTACAATTTTTCTCTTTATTTTGAAAGTTTTCTTTTTAATTGTAACTTCTGCTTGTCTGTTTTCAAAGAACCCTCTTCTTCTTTCCAGGCAGTGATAGTCTATGTCAATTTTATTCAGAACTATTAATACCTGCTAGTGAATATTGAGAGCAAGAACATTTTTAGTGTTTTATTTATGTATAATGCCTAATAACCGGCCCGATGATATGATGAATCATTATAAAAATAATTAACTATTCTGAAAGGAATTTGCTTACCCTTAAAGGAAAAAAACAGGAATTCACCAAGCACTTCATAAAGGATATTTTCTTGGTCTTATGGAATTTCTGAGGTTTTTCTCTCTAAGAATTTTCTGAGACAGCTAGGCCTTAAAAAAAAATGACACTATACATTATATATATATTCCTTTTGTGGAATGAATTTTGGGAGGAGATAGACATTAACCTTAAGCTATTTACCTTTGGGGGCATTAGATTTTTCTAGAGTATTTTCCTTCAGTGATTTCAAAATCCTGTTACATGTATAGGTAAAGTTATTACATAAATGGTTATGTCTAAACAAGTTGGGAGCGTGTTTAAAGGTTCTCGACTTAGATGATATTTATTATCGGAAGACACCTGTGAAAATGTTACAGAGTCAGTACTCAGGAAATGTCTCCTGGAGTAAGAAAATGACCTCATGAAACGGTGAGGGACAAATTGTGCCAGCCTGACAGAAGAGGTAAAAAGCAACAGTTATTGCACAGAAACTTTGCATGCAAACTTCTCCTGAGACATTGTGACTTAAAAACTAGATTTGTTGCGCATTTCTTTGTGTGTAACTAAGGCTCTGTTTCAGTGTAAGCTTCAGAAATCTTAGAGAATATATTGCATAAATTTTCAAATTAATAACATGCCATACTAAAGTCTTAAAAGCGTGTCCTCAAATTATACAGGATTATGGAATTAATTAACTCTTTGAGTTTTCTTTTCTTTTTTTTTTTTTTACAACTTTCCTTGTTAGCCAAAACTTTTTTTTTTTTTTTGCTATTTATTTTTGCATTAGGTTTGAATGTGATCCAATACCAGCTGTATTGTTTCTAGACAGTCCTGCAGCTCTGAAGATGTATTCCACCCATGCATCATCATAGCATTGTCATTCTGACGATGGATTAGTGTAATACATCTTCAGAGCCCTCAAATGAGAAGCTGTCTGGGAGGAACGGGGTGAGGAGCAAATTCAATTCAATTACAGGACAAAAGAACCAGCTGAAGAGAAGGGAAGGCCTCTCAGAGCAAGACTCTCCGTGGAGTCGATTACAGCTGGGTATTTCTTGGAAGGATATTTCATTTTTCCTTTTGTGACATGACAAGAAATAATGATGGATTTTGAACACACTTCTATAAAAATAAAATGGCTTCTCATGCTCTGTGTTTAACTCAGTAGAGGCCCGATGTTTATTTTTTGAGACAGTTAATTGATTCAGAATAACCTAGTACAAGCCATGAAATTTATTTAATATATTGAGATACCCTATACAGTTATGCTGCAGATTAGTTTATCAAAATGTGACAGGCCAAAAAAACAAAAGTCAACCTTTTAGGCAACCTTAAACTTTTTCAGACCCAAGTAGAGAGAAACGATGGCCGATGAAACTGTGATTAGAGGAGTCCAAGTGTGAGACTCAGCTCCTTTAGGCAGCTCCTCACTGTTTCCACTAGCTTGAACTTTTCTGGAATGGTCAGTAAGTTTTATTGTTCTTATAAATTTTTCTGGGCTATCTCTCATGTATTAGAAGACAGACTCAATTTCACCATAGTACAAATACGTTCAGGGTTTAACGTATTTTAAGTCTGTTTTTCACACCTTGCAAGAGGTAGACCTGTTTACATTAAATATTCCTGACTGATTATCCCGGGTGGCCGTAAAGTTCATGTGCAATTTAACATTGCTCGTGGACTATACGGCCTCCCTCTATAACAGCTGTATTACGAATGTTCATTTCACAACCATTGTCTTCAAAAGTCTCACTTTCTATGTGAGACACTGTGCCAGACGTTGAGTATAAAGTGGTAAGGAGAAAAAAATACGTAGCTACTACCACTCAGGAGTTTGCAATCTTGTTAGAAGGAACACACAGGAAGAGTGAAACAATTATACTTGAATGAGAGATTACAAGTACAGGAGGAAGTCATCTGTGATGCTGTCTCTTTATTTTATTTTGTTTATTTATTTTTTGCAGCTTTGGCCAGGGCCGAGCTTGAACCCATCATCCCCGGTATATGGGGCCGGTGCCCTACTCGTTGAGCCACAGGTGTCGCCCTGATGCTTTGTCTTTAATACAAAGCCCTGCAGATTTCTAACCGGCAGGAACAGAATGTATAAAGACTAGACTAGAAAAAAGTTGATGTGTTCTCAAATAGAAATCAGTGGGCTTGGAACAAACACAGAGGAGAAGAGTGAGGCTTAAGATGAGGTTGGAGAAAGTTAGCTGGGTGTTGTCAATTCAAGTAGGATAACAGCCCTGAGGAGGAGTTTAGAGGGTTTTTATTCCCCCCTCAATGCAAAAGAAAGCTATAGAGTGATTTGAGCACATGGATGTTATGATTTTATTTTAACTTATAGATGGTTTTGGTGCTACGTCGTAGAAACTGAGTTGCAGGGAAAGCCTGAGGCAGAAAAGGAAGACCCTTTAAGGAATTGCTGTATTAATTGTGCTATTGATTTTAAGAAGTAATCACACTATGAGCGGGCCCCATAATATTATGAGGGTAAAACCCAAAGATTCTGACCGACTGGAATTAGGGGAGTCCTCTTAGTTTTCTGGCATCATCGACTTGAAGAATGCACATGTCATTAACTAAGAGGAAATCAACTATGGGAGAAACACATTGGAGAGAAAAATCGCAATTTCGGTTTGGGCTGTGTTAGACTGTAAGGCATGTTAGACGCTCAAGTGGAAACGTCAGTGAATAATTGAATGTAGAGGCTTTTTCTCAAGAAGAGGCCAAGATGAAAAATAAGACTTGGAGTCATGAGCATCCGTCGTCTTCCGCAGGTAGAACAGACAGAAAGAAGAGGGTCTGTGACCAACGTCTGAGGATTTGGGAGACAGGCGGGGACTGAGCGAGAGGTGCCCGTGGGAC
This sequence comes from Galagoides demidoff, assembly GCA_963574575.1. Classification (NCBI taxonomy): domain Eukaryota; kingdom Metazoa; phylum Chordata; class Mammalia; order Primates; family Galagidae; genus Galagoides; species Galagoides demidoff. The sequence goes on from CAUYQV010189519.1 coordinate 6,452, forward strand.
AGCTGAGGTCCTACCAGAGAGAAGCTCAGAAAGCGTTTTGATAATCCGAAATTGAAGTAACGAGTTAGGGATATAAACACCTACTGTGTTTGGCAGCATGGGGATCATTTTTGACATTAATAAAAGTAGTTTCAGTGAAACTGTGGACACGGGAGTCAGGCCTGGTGGGCTGAATAGGCAATGTGGGTGTTGAACAAGTGGGGGGACCTTCGCTCAGGAAATGTGTGGTCACGTGGAGGAAAGAAACATGCAGAATATTTTGCTGGGCTGTTGTTGAAGGTTTAAGAGGAAGAAAATAGTGTAACAACCCAGCTTTCCTATCTCCAGCTTCAACAATTATCTGCACATAGATAATCTTGAGGGGAATTTTTTTTTTAATTTTGCAAAAAGCTTTGTGTTAAAAAGACCATAAGCAATCAGAATTGCAGAACAGTTAAATTCCAACTTGTCATAAAGCAAAGCCGAAGTGGCAGCGATTGTAAAGTGCTCCCCTTCTCTTTCATGTTCTGCTCTTACACCCCTGACAGGGAGGCCTCGTCTGCCCAGTGCAGGGCGCCTCAGGAGCTGAGCACTTCTGAGGAGCGACGCCAGCTGGTCCCAAACTCCCTTTCCTCAGCGCAGCCACTTCCAGGAAAGTCTCACAAAGTTCCTCACTCACAGATCTTTCAGGAAAGCTTCAAGTCTCATCTTTTTGATAACATGCTCTGTCTCTCTCACTTCTGTTCCACTGCTCTGCCCTGAAATTGTGTGTTCTTTATGCCCAATTCATCACCCCAGGTGCCTGCTGCCGCCGACTGGGACTGTCACCTGGCAGTTTATTGCTCAAAGGAATTGCCATCTTTTCCCTTTCCGTCTGGTCGGTGACGGGAGGTGCAGTCCTCCTCTCCCCGCCGGTGCTCACACTCTGCCGACTGCTCCCCTACTAGTCAGAAATGTTCCCAAGCATATGCTGGATTCACGGCTAACCGGGAGGAAGGAGGAAAGCTATGGGGGTAGTTTTCAGACAGTAGGGAATAAATTTGTCTGTCTGTCTGTCCACCTGCGGAATCAGAGGTGAACTGGGATGAACGTACTCACTCCGAGTTAGAAAAGGACTCAGTCAAGTTCAATTCGAGTCTACAACTCAAAAGAGAGACTTTTCTGTACAATATACTTGACGAATGTGTTAGATACTTAAATTTGTGTTAAAGTCCTGAAATGTATAGAGTCCATGAGTCCATGTATAGTCTAAGACAGTCATCTGAAAGTATTAAAGTGGAATTAAAATTCTGACTTATGTAATTTGGTGATGGAATTGGATTTCAACCTTTGTTTAGCTTCATTTTGCAAATGTGTCCTCTTTAGGGTTTTATTCTACAGATGGCAGGGTAATCAGATGTGAGGGGTTGAATAGAGTATGATTTCTCAGAGCCCCACTGCACTGCAGGACACGTGGTGAGCGTGCTGAGGGCCTGACACAATCATCCTTAATCATAATGTCTAGACTAAACAGCAAACATGCCTGGAGTGAGAGATGCCGTTCAGATTGTCCTCCAGAACGTCGCTCAACAGTTTTCTTATATGCTGCTCTTCAACTTTTACTTTTTAAATTATTCTTTTGTTTATACCTTTGAAACGTTACAAATTAGAAATCAGCTCCTAACTGGTGATACAGACTTACTAAAGATACAACGTCAGCCCATTCTCAGAATATAAAGAATAAGTCATCACGAGAAAATCAGAGGGAAAGCTTATAGGCAGGAGCATCAGTGATTCCTATAATGAGTAATGGAAGGGGCGGTCTAGAGCTCTGTCATTACTAAGATGGACGGGAGGTAATCATTCTGGATCAAGTATTCAGACAGGGCAGACAACTTCTGAGATTGATCACACCCATCAGCTTCTGCCTTCTGAGGATCCATGTCAGTGGTGCCACCACCACCTTTATCTCTGGCGAGAGCTGAGTGCACGTCTATCCTGGACTTTACCATGCTCGCCATACACTAATACCTATTTTTGAATGAATGATAACACCAAAAATATATTGTTGATGATTTTGGGGAATGACCTGAGCTTCTCTTTCTACACCACCGGCAACAGTGTGACACCTGTACTATCATTTCATGAACACTGTTACGTGACAGACCATTTATTCATTTTCTTAACTATACTTCCAAAAATACCTACACTATAGGTCATGTTATTTTCATTTTTGCACTAACAAGTCTGGAATTCTTAGCATGTAGTCATTTTCCTAAGGACAACAAGTAATATCCTAATTCACACCCAGTTCTGACAGATCTCAAAGACTGTGGTCAACCATTATGAAAAGAAGAATCCAGAATGTGAACTGCCGGCCACATGGAAGTGCCGAAAAGTAGAATTCATATCTCCGGCTGATGGGCTTAATATTGTAGAATAACACTCACCTCCAAATGCCTAAGATTTTCTTGAAGAATTTTCATCTAAAAGAGCTATTGCAAAATAGAATTGAGACCCTGTGAAGTGGCTGCCTCTCTGTTACTGGAAATAGTAGCTGTATTGGCAGAGTTTCCTACCAGGAGTCTGCCTGGGGGTCTCCGCCTCTCATAAGGGGAGAAGGTGCACAGTGATTGGTTTCATAGTATTTAATTTATAGACTCAGACATTTTTTTTTTTTAACATAGAGGTTAATTTTGCCATCTGCTCTCAACATTCTTTCATAAACAAAAGATATGTTAATGCAAAGAGTAAGAAAGGCCATACATTTACAATGAAAACAGTCCTATGCAAAAATGAACACTCGGAAGTCTTACACCAGGGATGACCCTGTATTTGTTTGTCTGTCTAGCTAGCTAGCCCGTGAATCCAACTCCATGCACGTCCTGCAGATCAGGGGTTGACAAAGGATTTGTGGGACAAGTCCTTTTCACAAATACGATTTTGCTGGAATACAGCCACAACTACTTCTGTGTTTTCTGTGGTTTCTTTTGTACTGCAAGTGCAGAGCTGAGTAGTTGGAACAGAGAGCCCATGGCCTGAAAATAGGAAAATGCTGTCGGGTTCTTTACAAAAAACTGCTTGCTGACCCTGATGTAGATTGCAGAAGGCTTCTGTCTCTGTCTTAAGTTTGTGTTTATTCTCAGTAGTGAGGGGACCTCGTCCTGCATATTGGAAGGTCAGCGTTTGACTTTAGGATTAGAACCTCCGATGTTTGTATAACTCCAGTGGAGAACTGTTCCCCCACGTCTTCTGCGACTAATTCTTCAACTATATCTCTTTTTTCTATGTCAGTCTAGTTAACCAGTGCATTGGGTGACTGCTACTTTCCCTCCAAATTCCACAAATTAAAAATTTCATGTTCTCATGTTATTGTAAAGGTCTCTTTCACGTACTATCTTGCGTTTCTACATTGAGAATAACTTTTATTACAGAATTCTGAAAGGATATACGCTCGACTGCACTTTTCTATTCAGTTTTCTCTGTGTCTCTGGACTTCAGGAAGAACTCTGCTCTGAGCCAATTTCTGTAGCCTCTTATGAAAGAGGTAATTTTTTTTCTTGGAAAGGATGTAGGAGTTGGCACAGCTTCCCAGGAGGCCTGTGGGCCTCCACTGAGTGACAGGCACAGACTTAGCCCTGGGATAAATAGCTCCCGCGTACGGAGGTAAAAAGTCACTGTTTGATCAACATCCGACGGGTGGAGAGAGCACAGGAAACAAACAGTGGGGGAAAGGTGGTCAAAGAAAATCAATAAGGTCTCTGTTGGGAGATTTGGGAAATTAAACAATAGGAAACGTGATTAATAGCATTGATCTTCAGACATCGTCTCCGCTGAGCTTCTTATGCCCTTAATGGGCATTCCTTGTTAAATGTTGACCACTTATTGTTCTACGAATCAAATACTTTTCTTGATGTGTTCAAATTATACTGCAGTCTAAACTACAATAAGTGCTATCCCTGTGCTGTATAGGTGAAATAGGCAAACTGTACAAATAAATTGGAAACGGTAGATTAAAATAACAAATCCTGGGAAGCTCATTACTGACCTCAGCTAAGAGTTCATCTCTTACTGAAGAGAAAATAAAAACTGAAACCACCGAATTTCTTGTTCACCTTGGATATTGCTGTGTGTTCAAGGATGCAGGCTGAAAGGAAGAGCAAAACCGAGGAAACAGATGATCCAATTATACCCATGTGTATTATATTCACGGCCCTACAATGAAAGTGTACCAGTGTAAATTAATACTTTTGTGCTCCAAAGACTTTAATTTTGCTGATCTAGTCATAAGCCAAGTCCGTAGATCTATCCAACATTGTGTCTCATGATATTGTTCTAAAATAACAGACCTGTAAATGTACATACATGTACACACACATACACATGTGGAGTCGTGACCCAACTGTGTAAAGAAAACTTGGGGGTAAAATCAAACTAAAGCTTATAAAATAATATAAAATGGAAAAATTAAATAATATATGTGCTTTCTGGGAAAGTCAATAGCAACTCAGAAAACAACTAAAATCTGACCTTCTTGGCATATAGAACATGAAGAAAGACACAGGGGCTTATTGTCTAAAACAGGCATCCTCAAACTACAGCCCACAGGCCACATGCAGCCCGCCTAGGACATTTGTCCAGCCCACTGAGTGTTTTTGCCACCGCTGCCTGTCCTGCTTATCAGCCGACTCTTCCTGGGGCCCCCAGTCCAGCCCTCCAATGGTCTGAGGGACAATGACCTGGCCCCCTGTTTAAAACGTTTGAGGACCCCTGGTCTAAAAGAAGGGAGCAAACTGTTTCATCAGGAGAGATATTTTGTGTGTGTGAGAGCTTTGAGAGGCATTTTCACATATTTCAATAAATATAAGACAGTCAACAGTCAACAGAACTCCTCTGACTGTTTCCACGTCAATCAGTGGTGACTGTTAAAGATGAACCACGTGGGGGACGGGAGAGCAGCGCAGCCCGGGCGTGTCACTCTACAGCGCTCTAGCGATACAAGACCATGGCTGAAATCCTGGAGGGAAAAACGCCCACGCAGTCAATTGTGTCTTCTAGTATTGAACAAGAACTTCACTTCAAAAACGTAAAGAGTGAGGTTGCAACTACGTTGGGTTCCATGAAAGGAGCAAGAGGTCAAGTTCCTGCCAGACAGAAGGAGCTGCCTCAGAGTGGAGCCATAGACCAAGTGCAGGGGAGGGAATGGATGTGAGTCAGGAGGCCCGAGGGGCTGTCAGTGACAGCGAGTCAGAGCAGAGGCATGAATACGGGCCCTTTCCTGAGCACCTGTGTCATGGCAGATGCTGTGTACGTAGTCTATACCCAGGCATGCTATATCATGTATTCTGACACCACAAAAACGATGTGTTATTATTATCGTGCCTGTTTTAATCACAAAGAAACACAGGTGTAGATGAAGTAAGTGAAAATATTAAGTGATCCCATTGCTGTATATTTACCTGTAAAGGTTTTGAGTATTTTTACATGGAGAGAGGATCCATGGAGTGTTTTATTTAAGATGACATTAACCAAATGATGATTCAGTGAATAAGCGTGATACTTCAGTGATGGTGATAACAGGCAGACCTGTTTCTTTAATTAAATACCTTCCTCCATATCGCATGAGAGTATCCATTCCGAATGTTGTGGTTATGAACATAATTTGGGGGGTTAGTTTTTGGTCATATAAATGTGTTTTGACAGAGCGTGTTGAAAGCATCCTTCCTGTTTGAAGTTAACAAATCCTTAATGGTTTCTAGAAAAACAAGAGTATTATGATCTTGTTATAATATTTATGAAGAGCTCTTTCCCTAGATGGCTTTTTTCTTCTTGTGAAATATTTTGATTCTGTTTTCTTCAGATAATTTTCTTTGATCTGTCTCTAAATATTTTTTTGTCCCTCTTGTGTGAATCATAAGAAGCATATAATAGTCTTTCAGACAGATCAGTCCCCCTATGTTTTCAGAGCTTCAGAGAGACGCTCCATTGTTCATGCCAAAGTGGGATTGTATTTGATTTCCTTTGTTTTAAATTATGCCATAATGTGAGCACCAAAAGTCCCTAGGCATTTCTTTCTGGTAATGATCATAACGTAACTGTTTAAGGTATAAAATGAATTTCAGTGGTATTAGCCAACTAAACACTGATAAACCCACTGAAATAAGTAAACACACAAACCCAAAAGGGCAGAGCCTCTGAACTGTTCATCTCTGCTTTTTAACCAGCATACAGATATCATAAGTCATTAATAAGGTCTCAATATGTGATGACCTCACATTTCTTTCTGCATTTGGAGATTGACATTTGCTAAAAACATACCAAAATAAATAGTCTACATTTCAATTAAAAGAACAGGAGTGAAGATACACATTTCCTCCATGAATTAATGCAAGTCATTCATCAGGAATGAACTTCAAATTTACACGTAGGGGGCCACCTTGTAAACCAACGTAATTGATTATGGAGAACATTTGTGACATGTGTGTTGAAGAGTAGCACTGTACCTAAAAAGCTAATTATATGCTGTGAAGCTTGTAAAGTTGTTAAAAAAAAGAATGAGCACTAGACCGGGAGTCCAGAGGACCTCCCAGGTTCTTCTCTTGTTCCTCCTACAACACAGAGCGTGATGTTTAACCTCTGAGAGATTTAATTATTTTAAATAGAATGGGAAAAGCTGCACTCATCTAGCTGGATTGTTTTTATGACAAAATGAAATAATCAACATGGAAATAGCTATGAAATTAGAAGTCCTAGGCAAACTTAAAACATGATGCCGGTAGGCTTATTGTGTTGTATAAAATTAGATTTAGGGCGGTGCCTGTGGCTCAAAGGAGTAGAGAACCAGCCCCATATGCCAGAGGTGGCAGGTTCAAACCCAGCCCTGGCCAAAAACTGCAAAAAATAAATAAATAAAATTAGGTTTGAAAGTACCTAAATGATAAATAGCTTTGATTTTCCCAACTTTCTGTTTTCCCCTGAATACTTTGTAACCCAACTTTTTTCCAATCAAATATCAAGGTAAAAATGCAAGGTGAAGGGTGTGGGGGGATATTTCAAGATTATATTATAAAAGTGAGAGTTCAAACCATCCTACTTCCTCTGTTATTTCCACTATTATATGAAGATGAGGTAAGAAATTATTACCGCATAGCTAATTTCACTCAGAAGAGACACTAAGTGATTTCTACATTTATTTTATGCTTTAATATTGATTCTGTGCTATATAGTGAGATGGATTTAATGGAAGAATATTGACTGATCTGTGTATCTTAGATATCTGATCCTTCTAGTAAATATCTATAGAGGAAATGCTTTGTCCTTTCTTAATTAACGAGATTTATATGCCCAACTTCAGAATACCTCTTTTCCTGTGTGACTGTTCTTCACTCAGTCAATTGCCCCTTTATGTGATAATAGCTGATATATTTTACGACTCACTAGAGGAAATTGTCTTAAGGAAAATAGCCGCCCTCCTATACTCATTTTAATTGACATTTGGAAGCCAGTAGTGCAACTGAGTCATTTATACCAGTGATATCCTTTATTTTCAGAAGAAGACTGAGAACTTCAGTGACCCTTAGAATCAGATAAGGTTTTACATAATTGAGACGACCCATATTCCATTTTTAATGGCTAATATTCAGGCTGCCTGAAGGGCATTTGGGAAGGGAATTTGCCATGCAATTAAAAGGGGAATGGAACTGTAGAAACATCCATAAATTTCATTTAAAAAATTTAGAAATATATATATGTATGCATTTCAGGTAAGGTGACATTGTGTGGACAGAAGTGGCAGAATAGAGAACATACATTGAGGAAAATTGATTTATCTGTGATGTCGAAGTTAACTTCCAGGAAAAGTTACCAGGAAAAGAATTCTCAAAGCATAGTCACTTACGGACTTAGATAATGAGCAGTTGAAGATAATTGATGCTTCCTTTCATTTAAAATGTGAATTTTAGGACATTTCATACCTGTCAGTTTTAACTGGATAATCTTAGACTAAAGAATATTCCAGATTTACTGAAATAGCCCATCCAAGTTTGCTACTTTGTCTTAGACATTTCATTACTTAGACATCACTCATTACTCTTGTAGTCTTAAACAAAAAAATTTAACTACTTCATTTGTGCATAAGGCTAATATTTATTTAAAGCCCGACACACAGAATTGTGGGGACAGAAAGGAGCTGATGCCTTTCCTGCCCATAAGAAGGGTCATAGCAACAATGTAATGGACAAGTTAACAAGAAAAAAAGCATAATAAATATATTTTATCATAGTTTTACAAAGCACAAGGGCCTTGAGAATGAATATCCAAAGATACAAGGAAAACTATCCATTTTCATGCTTAGGTTTAATGAAGTATGAATAGCCATGTAGAAATATGCTTAGGTACTAAGATCTGATCTGATGCTAATAGGCTGAGTCCCTGAATGAGACTTGTGTGGTCAGATACTTCTCAGCCTCTCTGGACAGCATTCCTTCCTCCCGGGTCTGTGGTTGGAATAAGAATTTTTTTTTTTAATGACCGGTTACATAGAAAGGCAGAGGGCAAGATTAGAATAATATTTTTAGGCTTTAGGGCTAGCTCAGAGAAAAGAGGTTTCCAATTTCTGTGACTTGCCTTGGTGAGAGGTGAGAGATGGGAGGGAGGAAGACGGTTAGAGTGAGACTTCGTTTCTGAGGCTCCTTCTTGGACTTTCACACTGGAGTATCATTTCATGAGCCCCAGTAGTCCCTGGTTTGAAACTTTCCCAAGAAGTCTCAGACTTCAGAAACTGGGGTGGTGGATTATTTCATAAGCCACTGAATTATTCTCTCAGCCCTGAGTATAAATAAGCATGTGGAAGAAGTATAAGAAAAATCAATTAACTGTAGACAATAAGACTTAAAATAATTGAGGTTAAAAATGTAATTGGCATGGAAATTGGGTTATTTTCTGAATCCTATGACAATTTAACAAAATAACCAAAGAAATATCAGATTTTTAGGAATTCAATACAGTTTGGGAACACATATTAAAAACATCCATATAAATATAATTCAAAGAAAGTTTAAGCACCATCATTTCTTCTTTGATAATGCTTCTGTATAATTTTAACATACAAAAAAAATAAATATATGTCTGTATATTACGTAAATAAATAAATGTTATATATATAGTTTACTTCCAGAGGCCTTTATGAACTGTCCAAAAGTCATTTCAGAATGAAATGATCAAAAATAATTAATTGAGAATTTAAAATTTTACTTAGAGAAGTTCATTAAAAATAAAGACTCAAAACTCCTGATCAAAAATAGGATTACAGATCATTATGAAATAATAGTCATCTATTTAATCAAAAGATATAAGGTAGCATAAGCATGAAACACACAAATTTGTTTTTATCTCTCTCTCCTTCTTTTTCTTTTTTTGTTAACTCAGAAGATTTAAAGGAGAGCCAAATTTTAGTTTGGTTTTCTATTTCATAGCAGTGTACTTTTTATATTAAGATTCCATTTTAAAACAGTTAGAATCAATGTATTTTGTCTTGGGCAGTTTAACCACACAAGATCCTCTTTTACTCTCTTTTGCTTTTCTGACGTTCTGCATTCATTTATTTTTATTTTTATCTTTACCATTCATTCTTTCCTTTTTTTTTTTTTAAGACAGAGTCTCACTTTGTCACCCCCAGTAGAGAACTGTGGCATTATAGCTTACAGCAACCTCAGACTCTTGAACTTAAGTGATCTTACCTCAGCCTCCCAAGTAGCTGGGACTATAGGCATCCACAAGAACACCTGGCTATATTTCAAGACAGAGTCTCACTCCTGCTCAGGCTAATCTTGAACTTCTGAGCTCAGCCAATCCATTCACCTTGGCCTCCCAGAGTGGTAGGATTTTTTTTTTTTTTGAAACAGAGTCTCACTATGTCACCCTAGGTGGGGTGCCTATGTGGCATCATAGCTCACAGCAACCTCAAAATCTTGGGCTTAAGTGATTCTCTTGCCTTAGCCTCCCAAGTAGCTGGGACTACAGGCGCCCACCACAACACTCAGATATTTTTTGGTTGCAGTTGTCATTGTTGTTTAGTAGGCCCAGGTGGGGCTTGAACCTGCCAGCTTTGGTGTATGTGGCTGGCACACTACCCTATTCACTGATCTATAGGCTCTGAGCCCCAGAGGATTTCAGGAGTGAGTAACCACACCAGGCTGTTCAACTATTTTAGACCAATCTTTAAATATATTCTAAAACTAGACCAAGCATGGCGGCTCATGCCTGTAATCCCAACTCTTTGGGAGACTGAAGCAAAAGTATCATGGGAGCCCAGGAGTTTAAGACTAGACTGGGCAACAAAGTGAGGTCCTAGCTCTACAAAAAAATAAAAATAAAAACAGCTGGCTGGTCATATGGTGCATGCCTGTAATCCCAGGTGCTTGGGAGGCTGAGGAGGGAACACTGTGTGAGCCCAGGAGTTCTGGGTTGTAGTGAGCTACAGTTGGGTCACTATATTCCAGTCTGAGTGAGAGAGCCTGACCTTGTGTTTAAAAAAATTAATAAGTTAAAATAATTAATAAGGTAAAATAAATAAATATCCTCTAAACTAGATACTACATAAATTATTTTTACTAAAAACACATTTTTGTTTTAATAATGTTTTTCACCAAAAACATATGTTGCTTTTCTTACATGTCTTATATGTAGAATTATTTTTTATTTTTAGTATTCATAATGAGATACATTAAATTAGAATTTTAATCCTTATCAAATTTAACTAACATTCTACATGCTAATACTTTATAGTTTCTAGAAATATATGTACAAATTATAATTTTTATATTTATTAATAGATCCAAATATATTTAGCTTTTTTATATCATAAAAAAAGTTGACATATAAAGTTAAACTCCTGTTTAATAATTGATGTTTCACTGTGTTAACTTACTTAGAGACGACTGAGACATCTTATGATTATCCATTACATAATATTATATACTATGACTAAGATTTTAAACCCCTGAAGAAAATATTTTTGAAACTATGATAGGTGTATTTATACTACGTAAATGCTTATTTCACATACATTTGCCTAATTTACTTTTCACAATAATTATATTTGAATTGTTCATGGAAAACAAGCTAGCCATTTAAATTATTTTTAACAAAATAATGCTAACTTGCATCAGCCGGCCACGTCCTTGCCAACACCTCTGAGACACTGGATGTGAGCTGGGCTGTTCTGGCCGCAGTCCTGACCAGCCCGAGGGCTGTGCATACACATGTTTCCATCCTCCCTGTGGCCCCCTGTCCAGACCACAGCAGCATCCAGAGCCTTAAAACTGAAGACACAAAGCCTCAGGGATGCTAACAGTGGGCTTCTGTGACTTCGGCTTGCCAATAAATTAAGTAAATATTGAAATTTTCACGAAAAGCAAAAGTTAAACTTATTTTTTTACTTTTATGACTAATGCATATTGAGTGCCTAAGCAATTCGTTTTGCTGGCATTTAGGTTGCATTTATAGTCTTAGGATCTTAAAGCATCTGCAAAGGGAGCATGAAGTTGTCTCACCCCAAAACCCAGGCAAAACGCGAGCTGCCCGTCCTGAAGACATTTCTGACTTTATTGTGCCAATAATGTTAAAACTGGCCTTATTTATGAAAGATTACCTCAGATTACATACACTAAAAGGCATCGGAGTTGGAGTCCATTTCTATTTCATTTTATATCTAAGGAAAAGCTGAGGGCCTATTGCTTTTTATCAGAGATTAATTCTATGGAGTCTATGGACTAAATTTTACATCTATATGTTTATAAAGCGCACCTGTGTGGTCAAAATATCCATTTTTTTTTTTAACTTGGATTTCTGGCATTTTTCTTTAATTTGGTCTTGGGGTTTTTCTCTGGAAAGCGGCTTCAACTCCAGGCCTGGCCTGATGGGTTTATCCCGATAGCCGCTTCCCACAGAGCCCTCAGAGAAGCATGGGGGAGAATTAGCTTCTGGTGTTGCAGTTAGATGCAACACAGAGAAAGAGTCGAAATAGATATCCAGAAAACATAAAATAAGATAAATTTGCTACATGGATTTTACAAGGAAACAGAGATGACCTAAGAGCAAACTCAGAAACCTTCACAAAAATAACAACTGGGTGCCAGATAGTCAGGTGACAGACCAGAATAACTAGATAGATGGCTTCTCTTTTTTTATTTATCTCAGATTATTTAGCACATAGGTAATTTTTCAATATAGCTATTGCTGGGTTACTGAATTTAGAGCAAAAACCCTTAACTAACAAGAACAACAGATAATTTGTAATCTCTGAGACCTAACACACATGTAAAGGTTGGCACGGATGGAAGGCAGAGCACCTACATCCCCCAAGTCAGGAATCCTGTTTTAAATACACATTTATACACACACACACATATATAGACATAGGTATAGTTACAGATGAGATATATATATGTATATATATACACACACACACACACAGAGGGTGCCAAAAAGTGTATACATTTTAAGAAAGTAAAAATGTATTAAAACTGTAATATTCAATATATACCAACAAAGTTTCTACCAAATAACCCAGAACTGAAACCAAAAAGCCTTTTAACAGTTAACAGAAGACACACACGGTATCTCCAGAAAGGTGCAAAAAAGCAGTCAGCATAAGATCCAGAACTACCCTCAAAGACAGCTGAAAGAAAACGGAGACGGGGGTAACGTCTGCCTAGCCGGTGAGTGTGGCCACACGACCTGCACACGGGACCAGCCCACATTTCTGTCCAGCCGTATTCTTCTCATGGGGCCTCCACCATTAGTCCCCCGCCTGCACACCCAGACCTGACATCCTGTGTGCTTTGCACAGGCAGTGAGCCAGGTGGATTCCTCAGGACACAAAAGAGGAGGAATTCTTGTTCACAGGAGAGTGATAGCCAGCCACGGAGAGAAAAGGATCCTTAGTAAATAATACCCCCAAACCAAACTTAGGAAAGCGTCACAGTCCAACCACGTACTTTTCTCTGGTTAACCTGACCAAGCACTGAAAGCAGAGATCCAGGAGCAGTGACCTTGGTTAAAATTCTTCCCTTTCTTCGCTGCTTTTTGTCTGTTGCCCCAGGACCTCATCTGTAGGCTTCAGAGTGAATCAGTCTGAGCTCTCCCATCTTCACTGCCAGAACTGCAGGGGGGGAAGGGAGTGAACCACTCCGTCTCCACCGTAAGGGTCATGGCCAACACCCCTCTCACAATGAAAGATTAACAAGGAAAAAGTATAACTTTATTTGATGTGAATCAGAAACCAGAAATGTGGGACACTATCTCATTTTATGCTTAGATTCAGTGAAATCTGGATGGTGTAATGCTGATGGACTGAATGGGGAGACTCAGCGGGGCCTGTCTGCTGAGATTCTCAGGGACACTGTCTGCGGGGCGCCCCTTCCTCCCTCACTTGGGGCAGGACCCCACTACAGTGAGGGTCTAACTTCATTGTGGCCAGTTAGAAAAGCAGGGGAAAGTTGAGTTTAAAGCAGCAATCTCAGACTTCATGGCTGGCGGGGGGAAAGGATTTCTGGTTTCTGTGGCCCACTTAGGGAAAGAGGGAGTCTAGTTTCTGTGTCTCGCCTAGAGGAGAATGAGGAGCGTGAGCGAGGGTGCAGGGCAGCTGAGGGAGCAGCTTCGCTTCCAAGGCTGCTGTCTGGACTTCACTCTGGGTTTCCTTTTCTGAGCCCAGCAGTACTGTGCTCAGTTCCAGGGGACCCGTGACAGACAGTCACACTGTTTCCTTGCTGAGTTTCTGTTGCTTTCAGCTCAAATTTCAACCACTGTAACCAAGTTAGCATTATTTTTAATACAGAACTTTCTTTTCTTTCCCCATAGTCATTTTTTTTTCTTAACTGTCACAAATCTTGAACCACGGAAGCTAGCCTTTGCACCCACTTTTTAGTCACTTTCAGTCAACTCAAATCGGCTAATGTCTCCTTATCCCTAAATTCTGTACTAATTGTCTGGCTCTAACCTTCTGTTGTCTCTAAAATCATTCCCCCTTCAAATCAAGGACCATGACATTTCTGTCATCTGTGATGGGACTCATTATAATATCTTTTCTAGTGATCTTTATCTATCAGCAATATTTAAAATAACCAAGCTTGGGCTCACCCATGAGGGTGGTGTCAATTAGAAAACCAAAATGCAGTAGAACCTCCATAGTTGACGACCTCCAACGTCGACCTCCTCCTTCTGTTGCCCAGCTCCATTGTTATAGTCCCTGGTGGTCAATTTACAGAAGTTCTACTGTATATTGAGAGTATTTTTTATCCTTTGTATTAAGTTTTTAATGGAATACATCGATCCTCTAAAATGTCTTTTGGGATTCCAAATAAATCTGTTTCTTAGTAGTTTATACTTTTCTCCTCCGTCCTTGGCACATGCTTTCTTTATTGAAAGCTAATTTCATGTGCATCTTATAATTAAATATTTTTAAACATTAACCAGTTTGATGAGAGTATTTCAAATTGTGTATGAAAACACCACACTGTACCCATGATTGCATTAATATATACAGCTATGATTTAATACAAATAAAAATAAAAAAGAATAGTGCTGTGAGAAAAAAATTGAAATATAATTTAATCCTACTTCTGTTGCTATCATTGCTACTATCATTATTAATTAATTTTTGAACCCCTGGGCTCAGCACTGAGATGACACCATCCTTCAGTTGACTGCACACTGTCACGGGTCTATGCAGGGCCCGTGTATTTTAGTTTTCTCTTTATTTTCAATTCCCGTGCCTTCCCTTGACTCACATTACCCACTCTAATGTGTTTAACACACATTTGTGAATATTAATTAATTCATATAATGCATATAGAATTATCTTGGGATTTTAAAACTGATATAAAGTCCAAATATTGTGTTTCCCATACTGTCACCAAAACCTAGTATTATGCTGGCTTTGTAACTTGTGCTGAGCCTATGGGTGTAAGGCAATGTGTCTTTTCTTTTCTTTTCCTTTTTTTTTTTATTTGACTTTGAATGCATCTGGTTACTAGTGTATTTGAACATTACTTCATAAATAGTATGAATGATTTAGATTTCTCTTCTTGAACATTCTCTTTTAAAGCATTTGTCTATGCCTCTGTTTTTGATTTTAGTATCCTAATGATGATGATACTCTTTGTCCATTCTGGATATTCATTCCTTATTTATTTTAGATATTTTAAATAATTCTTCTGAGTCTGTCATCTATATGTTCATTTTCCTTAGATCTCCCCTCATTGAACAAAAGTCCTTAATCTGGACATAGATTGACCACTCATTTCTTACTCTATAGTTTGTATTTTTCATCTTTAGATCAAGCACACTCTGCTATTCATTTTTCTATTAGCATGGTACTTTTATATGTCACATCACATTTATGTATTTAATCCATCAAGATCTTTGTATGTGAGAACTGTCCAGAAAATATCCAGCCATGCACTATAGGGGGATGGATTATTAATGACTGGCACTGTCCAGTCCTTCTATAGCATGAAGTGAAGGATTAACATATTTTTCTATACATGGTAAAGCAATTTCCCAATTATCTAATCATTCATTGTTTTCTATTGATACTATAGTGATACCATATGAGGTAATGTTTTTTTTTTCATTATAATAATTCCCTGCCTCTATAATTTTTGTTGTATTTCTAAAATAAAATGACTTTATAGAGCCCTTTGACTGTGGCAAGGCAGTTACCCGCTGCTTTTTTCTAAGTTGATTTTGCTCTTATACTTTTGTTCTTCCGTTTATTTATTTATTTAATTAATTTATTTATTTTTTGAGACAGAGTCTTACTATGTTACCCTCGGTAGAGTGCCGTAGCATCACAGCTCACAGCAACCTCAAACTCATGGGCTTAAGTGATTCTCTTGCCTCAGCCTCCCCAGTAACTGGGACTACAGGCACCGCAACGCCCGACCATTTTTTGTTGCAGTTGTCATTGTTGGTTAGCAGGCTCGGGCCAGGTTCGAACCTGCCAGCCCCAGTGTATGTGGCTGGCCCAGTAACTATTGTGAAGCGGGCACCATGCCTTGTTCTTCCATTTAACTGAAAGTTTTGAAAAGTTTCCAAACAAAACATTACTGACAATAACAATGACAACAAGACATAGGAATTTATAGATTAAGTAGGGGGAATTGGCATGTTTTTAGTATTTTTAATAACAACCTTAATTTATGATCTCTAAGGAAGTGCTGAAATATTCAGCATGGTCTACGTAGGAATATAAATGCTGATGCATCTGTACATGTGATTGTCAGAAGTGGGGATGTTTCTCAACCGATTCTTTGTATTTTCTCAATGATTTACAAAGCGATGTCATCGGGTAGGAGTGAGATGAGAACTAGGTATTGGAGGTGGCAAGGAAAATTAAAGGAAATGGGAAAAAATTTATCTTGGTAAGTGAAAAAGAGGTTTTGTGTTTTTCTTTGTTTCGAGGATGAAAGCTGTCATCAAATGTCAAAAGGATGGTATGTTAATAAGACTTTCACCTGTTTATGTATAATCACAGAAGGTCAACCAAGAGCTGTCTATATTCTGTAAATTACAGAAAGGTAGATTTTCACCATTACGTAAAAAAAAAAAAAAAAAACCAACTTAAATAGACTTTCACTGAAACAGAAAGATTACAAGTGTTCCAAAGCCATCTTGCTTGTTAGTGTATGTGTCTACTTTGTAATAGAGTGACAATGTATGTATAAAGGTTAAAGGTTGGACTAAATGTTCTTAAAGGTACTAATTATGTAGAAAGATAATTCTATAATCTAATAATGAGATATTTCTGTCAGAAATTAAAATAATAATTTTAGACTGCCATTACTGGCCATACATTTTCTATTATTCAGCCAGCAGTGGCGACAGTCATGGGCAGAGCCAGATTTCTATGTGACCAACTAAAATACATTCTTTGAAAAATTACACCAATCAGCAGAAATTCTTCAAGTAAATTTTTTTTTCCAGGCTTAATTCACTTTGTTTTTCATGTATAATCATGCTTTGGCCACTATGGAGTATTTTTACACAGTAAAAATAAAGTCAATGAAGCCTGAAAAAAAAAAATTTACTCAAGGATTTGTTTTAATACAAAAAAAAGGACAGAAAGTTGGAATAAAGAAAATCTCTTTAATTTTAAATTTTGAAAGTAAATCATTATAATGGCCCCATATCTCTTCATTTCCCCTAATAAAACTTGATCAGGGACAAGCACTGGTCACTTGACTAGTTGGATGAAGAAGATTATGTTGAAATACAGGGACTGGAGATTTCCGGGGAAGGCTTCCATGGTTTAGAGCAGGTCAGCAAACTGATTCCCCAGTCCAGCCCAGCCTCCCAGCGCTTCTGTCAATAAGATCTGGCTGGAGCATGATGAAGTCCATTGTTTACATACTTTTCACGGCTGCTTTCACAAAACAACAGAATTGAGTTAGTGCCACAAAGGTCTAAAATATTTGCTACCTGGCTCTTCAAAGATAATGTTTGTCGACTTTTGTTTAAAAAAAAAAAAAAACTAGAAATGAAAGATTGGGCTCTGTGGCAGGAAGTAAAACTCTATGCATCCTGGTTATGGATAGAGAGTGTGGGCTTGGACGTGGATGCAGGCATAGAGATACATGCGTGTATGCACACACAGGGATGTGCACAGGTGGGTCTGGCCACGGGGCGGAGGTATATGGTGTTTCTAACCAGCTGGCTGCTGCTGAGGGTTCCTCATGTTCTAGAGGCTCCTGCCGTGTGCTGCGTGTACCAAGCTTTGCCTTTCCATTTCTCATTTATAACGAACATACTGTTACCGTCCTACCTTTACAGAGGGTAAATTAAGACTAAAGGGCAAAGTTTATATTTGGACTCTGAGCTTTATAACTATAAATTCCACACTCTTAACCTCATCTTAGGGTCTCAGGCTAAAATATAAATAAATATACAATAAGGTCAAAAGTCACTTTCCCAAGCTTCATTTACAACTTTGTCTCCCCAGATAAAGAACTCCACTGTCAGCACTTTCTGATCATTAATCCTTAGGTCATGTCAACCCCCGGTGGAAGAGGATTGCAGAATTAAACCAGAGGGCAGGGCTAAGTAACTACAAGACATATCATATTTCCAATTCTCGACAGAAAAGTTGAGTGATTTTCCGTGCTGTTTGGTGTGTGCAGGGGATGCTTGAATGAAGAGGAGCAGAGAGTGGCGTCTACTGCTTCAATTATCTGACTAAGGGAGGACAATTCAATTCATGAGACCGAAGTACCAATTAGCTAAATGAGAAACTCAAGCACGATCCCCGTTTCAGGGCTGAAAGACACTCAGACAACAGAGCTCTGTGGTTTGCAGGCTGAGCTCCAGCCACGCCAAGACGGAGACCCTGGCAAAGCTCTCACTCGCTGAAGATGATGTTGTGGGTCATTAAGGCCCTATTAGAAAATGTAAGAGAACCAGGCATTTCAAAGGACTATAAATAAGGTCCCATTTTCAGCATGGAGGAGATTATTTTTAAAAATGCCATGCTGAAAGGCATTTTCACATTCAACATATTCAGCGTTAGTTAAAATTAAGATTCTTTATTAACAAAGAGGCTGATCTGGTTATAGAAATTTTAGTGGAAAATTTTCTAAGGCTGCCTTTGGGGGTAAAAAAAAATCAATGACAGCTGAATTACAAAGTATCCAAATCAAATCTTACTGAAAAACAAATAAAAAAGAAAGAAACCAAGTAACTGTATTTACCCAGATCATGTGTACTGTCCATATCCTGGTTATTTTGTGTATATATTCAACTGCATTTTACTCTTCTAGAGAAATTCTATATGACACTTCTTTTGATCCTGCACAGATCCCAGCTTAAAAAGCGATGTGTCGAAGTCACTTTGAGCTGCTATTACAAATACCCAAGACTGGGTGGCTTAAGTAACAAACATTTATTTGTCACAGTTTGGGATGCTGGAAAGTTTCCCATCAAGGTGCCAGGAGATGTGACTCCTGGTAAGGCTGTGTCCCTGTCCTGGGCCTGGATACCTGCTTCCCGCGTCTGCCCAAGGTGGAGAGAGAGAACATCTCTCTCCCATCTCCCCTTCTATGGGTATTAATCCCACCTTGTGGCACCTCTCTCATGATTGACTTTCCTCTAAACACTGTACCTGTAAATACCATCGCCCTTGGGGATGAGGGCTTCAGCATATGAATTTTGGGAGGATACCAATATTTAGTTGATAACATTTGCTCTCTCTCCCAATTCATATCCTCCTCACTTGCAAAATACACTCGCTCCAGCTCGGCACCTGTGGCTCAAGCAGCTAAGGCGCCAGCCACGTACACCTAAGGTGGCGGGTTCGAATCCCCAGCCCAGGCCCGCCAAACAACAATGATGGCTGCAACCAAAAAATGGCCGAGCGTTGTGGCAGGCGCCTGTGGTCCCAGCTACTTGGGAGGCTGAGGCAGGAGACTCGCTTGAGCTCAGGAGTTGGAGGTTGCTATGAGCTGTGATGCCATGGCACTCTACCCAGGGGGATAGCTTGAGGCTCTGTCTCAAAAAAAAAAGAATACACTCGCTCCATTTTTATAGCCTCAGAAAACTTGACTTGTTCCAACATCAACTCTCAAGTCCAAAATCTCATTTAAATATCACCTAAATTAGATATAGGTGAGACTGAAGGGATACAAGGGCTGTCTGCAACCCTAACCCTAACCCAGCCATGTAACATGTATTAAAAGAACAACAGTAACCGTATGCTTTCCAGACAGTCATCATTCATCCGGAGGCAGAATTTCTCTCCAGCTGTGAACCTATGAAACCAAACAAGTCGTGTGCTTCCAAAATGCAATGGCAGGACAGGGAGAAGATAGACATCCCCATGCCAGAAGGGAGAAATAGGAAAGAAAGAGCAGACGACAGCAGCCGGCCCGGCTCAGAGACCTAACACAGCTTGGCAGATCCAGGAGGACCATGAGGCTTGACAACAATCCTCTTTGGCTCAGTGTTCTATGTCGAGACCCACTGGGTCAGTGGTCCAGCCACCCAGAACTGCTGGAAAGGAGGTCTTGCCTCCCAAACGCACCAGAGAAAAGGCCCACCTTCTGGACCCTCTAGCACAGTGGTCTTGTCCCCATAGCCCTTCTGAGTGGTGGGCATGCCCCTAGGGCTTTGCTGAGCAGAGTTCCTTCCCTTGCAGCTCCAGGAGGCACTGCTCGGAAGGCTGTGGGTGGAGGGGCCATCTGGCTTATCAGGCTCATGTGGCTCCTGGTGCAGTCCTCTTTCTGGTTTTCAGATGCGTGGCTTCTGACTGTATCCTCACATGGTGGAGAGAGATCATCCCTCATATCTCTTTTTATAAGGGCACTAATTGCATTTGAGAGCCCCACCCTCACTTGTAATTACCTCTCAATGGTCCCCCTCCAGCTGACATCACACCGGGGATTAGGGTTTCCACATATGAATCTGGAGAGAAACAGAATCTATGGTGTGGTGCATGTGGTACTTGGCAAACAACTGGCGGGAAGGGGAAATGGATATTGGGAGAGATGAATGGGATGTTAGAAGATCAATCTGAAAGAACTTAAGTTGCATTATCTACTTTTCAAAAACAAGTAAGAAAAAAAAAGAAATGGGAGAGTTAGACTGTCCTGATATGAGCAAACACCTATCGCATGAATTAAAAACAGACTGATTAGTACTGGCAAAGCCCAGGGAGATGACTGTGACCTCCATTGCTATTGTTGTTCCAATGCACCGTATCATTATGAAAGATTTAGAATGTTCTCTAAGCTCCACTTTTAGGGCACTGTGCTCTGCAGCTACAACCACTGAACCTCTGAGTCCAGAAGCGACTCCTATGGAGAATCAACAAATCAACCCTGAGCTCTGGGCATTTTCCATAGACCAGTAATGAATGTTATGAAATTCAGTATAAAATGAAATCAAATGGTTAACTATCTCACTGGAACACAGCAAATGGAAGAAATCATTAAATCAGGTGTTTTTGTGCGAGTAAACTAGCTGCCTGTTTTCTGAGCGTGGATTGGGCACTTGAAACCTCCACCGTGTGTCTCTTTCTGCCCATTGGGTCACTCTCAAGTAGAGCAGTAGGCTCACAAAGTAACTCCAGAAAATGAAGTTTTCGTATCAACCCTGAAATTTCCAAAGGCCTACCTCGACTGTACAATTGTTATTTAAAATGTCCTCATTTGTTACTTATGAAGGCAATACAACTATGAATAATGAAATTGCCTGCCTCCTGGTTTCCAAAGCAACCAGTGATACAGTCCTCTGAGATTCGCCAGAAATAATGTAACGCAGTATATCTTATAAATTACATGTTAGCTGAATCTAAAATCTCAGCTAGCCAACCCCCTGTTGTATTTTCCTGTGTTGAGCAGACAAGCCCCAGGAAACATCTTGGTGGCATGAACAAGCTCTTTTTTAATTTCCATATGTTCCAACCTTGTTCCTGGGGTACAGAGGGTGATTCATGAGGAAAACTTAGCCTCATACTTTTCAGGTGGGCTACATATTTGATTTCATTACTTCCATATTGTCCTCTTCTAAATCACACTTACATTAATCTCCGTATCTGACACCAGGCGGATACTGAGATACTTTAGAAAAACTAAAGAAAATTTCATCTATTACATTGCAATAATGAAGTAATTTGCCGTTTATAGAGAACTACCTATATTCTCAATTCCTAGCACAGACGAAAAAGAATGGTTGTGAGATAGAACAAAACATCAAAGGCTTAAAGCAAAGTAGAAAGATAAGGATATAATAGATAGGAGGAAGGAATATTATAAATATCATAGGAGAAGTAAAGAAAAAAAATTCTAGGGAAGGCAGAGATGAGACAGACCATGTCTAAATAAAATATATTTGAGTCTAGTATCATGAAGTGTTCGAACTTGGCCAAAAGAACCACCTACATTAGAGATCTTGGAAGATCAGAGTGTCTGGAGTGCCATGTCCAGAAGCAGTAATGCACTAGAATTTTGGGGACACAAATGTGAGGGTGCTCAGGGAGTACATGGTAGGAATCTTAGGCTTTATTTGGTAAAGATTAAAGGCTATTAAATATTTTATCAATCTAAAAGCATAAGTAGATTCATGCTTTATGAAGATCAAACCTATAGGGAAATCTATGCAGAAAGACAAACTCTACTGGCTTCATGAAGGCATTGATTTTTATCTGGTTCACTACTGTACTCCTGTCACCTAGATTTTAATAGCTGCTGGATCAACTTTTTATTGAATGAATCAATCAATTTCCTTGTTTTGTGAAGGCAGTGAAAGGAAAGCACACTTTTATTTGAGATACTCCTAGAATGCATTGGGAAAAGGGGCCAGCTCAGAAAGAAGAATGAAGAAAGAATGATTAAAAAGAGGATTTTCTTTTTTTTGCTTTTTCCTTTTTTTTGTTTGTTTGTTTTTAGTGTGTTTGTTTTTTATTAAGTTGCCTTTGGTCTCTCTTTAGTCCCTAGCTGTAAACATACAGGTAACAATTTGAATCGATTAAGAAAAAGAGAGCTCAGACTAGATAATGCCAGGTGTTTTCAGTAACTGAAAAGAGAACCTGAAGTCACACAAAGCTTTGAGGAGAGAAGAAATGGAGGGAGCAGCTTTCTTGGAAGTTCACTTCAGGGGATGATAAGTAGGTGGGGTAATAGTAACCCAGAAAGCGAGGGAGGAAGACGGTAGCACTTCCTGACCCCAGCATGGCCTGGTTCGTCCGTCACTGTGCAGGTGGTTTGGGAAGTCACCTGGTGTTGGCTCTGGGAGAGGCCACCCTCCTCTGTAACCCCTGCCACCCATGAGAACTAAAAACTTGAGCCCCAGAGCTTCCAAAATTGAGTCAGGAAGGAGAGAGTAACCTATGGATGCAAAGTTGATTATTAGATATAATTTGTACCTTCCTAGGAAAACAATATGGTGAGAAAATTAGCCATTTCTTCACCCGGAGGAACAAAGACCAAAAGATGTAAAACCAGTTTGATTGTCCATTCTGTGTCCATGTATCCACCAGAACTTTGTTTAAAATTATGGCGAGATGAGCGAACGCCTTGCACAGTCAGAGAATCCTCCTGTCTCGCCACGTGCCTTTCTTCTTTTGAGGCTGTAAAATCACACGTCTACACCTTAATGTCTTGTTTGAGGGACGGGACAAACTAAAGCCTGTCCAACCTGGGTGTCCCAGCTGTGTGCCTGGCCCGTGGGCTTTGTGATGACTTTCTGAGGATTGTGCTGACTTTCTTGTTGTTGTTTATCTGTGGTACTGATACCGGATTTCAGGTTTTTGGTCTCAGAGATTCAAAGAATGAATCAACAGACCACAGGATCAGCAGTAAGTTAGAATTTATTCAAAGAAACAAAAATTACAACTAAGAACGAAACCTCCTTGCAGAGAGAACCCAGGAGGGGAACAAGCTCTCCTGCTCCCTCTTTGAGGTCTGTCCAGATCTGTCTTCGGGATGTGCTCGGGGGGTATATAGTGTCAGGGGGTGGTTTGTGGGAACTCAATGTTGACTTTTAGGGCATGGGCCCTCTCAGTTACAGCCAGCTATCCAATGAGCTTTCAGGCCTTGGAAACTGACATGAAATTGACCAGTCAGGAGTGGTGTGGAGCACACAGCAAGACCCACCTGTGAAATTGACTAGCCAGAAGTCCAGGTGCAGGAGACAGCACCTGGCCAGTGTCTTCCCCGGCATTTGTCCACCAGATACCTAGCTGGTTCCTCCATCTGCTGCAACGTCAACAGGTCCAGGGCTAAGGTGGCAGGTCATGGTCACTATCCTGGCTAGGACCCTGAGACAACAAAAGGTAATTGATTTAGTTTTTGTTGCAATGTCCACCGTTATCTTGAGAAGCCTATAATAAGATATAGTAAATGCAGGTAATTGTAAATTTTAAAAAATTCTCAGTAGACTCACTGCTTTACTCAACTTTGAGACATCCGTATAATACTTGAAGATATTACCTCCCTTTGCCAGATTGTTGCTGACTAGGCACATTAATTTAACTTCTTTTTTTTTTTTTTTTGAGACAGAGTCTCACTTTTTGTCCTTGGTAGAGTGTCATGGTGTCGTAACTCACAGCAACTTAAAGTCTTGGGTTCAAGCAATTATCTTGTCTCAGTCTCCCAAGTATCTGGGACTAAAGGTACCTGCCATATGCCTCTATTTTTTTCTATTTTTAGAGACAAGGTCGAACTTTACTCAGGCTGGTCTTGAACTCCTGAGCTCAGGAGATCTACCTGCCTTGGCTTTGCAGAGTCCTAGGATTACAGGCGTGAGCCACTGCAGCTGGCCTAACTTCATTTTTTTTCCACAAAAACTTCACTAAAACAATGGAAAAAAATATATTTTAAAGTAATACAGGTAGCTAATAGGTCAAAGAGTACAGGAGAAAGAGAGAATATTACTAAAACTATAGGAGAAAACAGATTTAGAGAATCAAGAAACCTGAATCCTAGGTCTATAGTGATGAATGCCAAGAAAAAAATCTCATTTCAGCTCAGCTTTCCAAAAAAACTCAGGAATTTGAAGCATCCAGATGGCTTTGGAAATGAAAGCAGATAAGTATGATTAGTAAAAACGTTTAAGAAATGGTTATACTACCAAATATTCCTCCTCACACATACATCTAGTTGTGTATGGTGGGGGGAGGAATATTTGGTCGTGTCACAAATCTAGGCAGGACAGGACACAGACATCATTTGACACCAGGCACCTGGAGCAAGTGGGGCAGGGGAATGGGGATATAGTTCTAGACACAGGGACACAGGGTGAAAATTTATATGCTGAATGTTGAGTCCCCTCATTCCCTGTACTGCTTAATACCCAGAAACCTGTAAAGCAGGATAGTAACTCCAAGCAGGACATGGGAAGAGACTTCTGCAGAGATTCTGAAAAGCCCAAGAAGAAAAACCTACAGTTGAGGTCCTAATGAAGACTCCCACCCCTGTGCGTGTTGTAAGCCCAGCACCCCATGTGCAGACCTACCACTCCTTATCTCGGTAGCCCATTCTTAAATGGGAACAGCCAGAAAGAATGACTAGATCTCTGAGGGAAACTTGTCATATCAAATATAACGAACAAAACCTACCAGTAGGAAAAATCTTCTTGAAGAGAACAGAAAGCACCAGAGAAATAAAACCTTACCAAGTGTGAAGCCCTGACTGAAGCATCTGTACTGTGCTATTACAGCAGCCCTACAAGGAGAGAGAAAGACGGGCACCCATGAAATAGGAACAGGATGTTTCAGAAATTATTATTAGAGAAAAAGGCACTTGCTGGCATGAATGCAAGGTGTGGCAGTCATTTGGGAAGACAGTTGGAGTTTTTTACAAAACTAAACATGTTACTACAATGTGATCCTGCTCCCCGATTCTCCTCAAACAAGGCAAACACATGTCCTGGGCCTGTGTCTGCCTCAGCTTCATCCACAGGTGCCAAAGCTTAGAGGCAACCACGAGTCCTTCAGCAGGTGAGCCGATAAATAATCAACGGTGGGACATCCAGACAAGAGAATGTGACTCAGCACCAGGAAGAAGAGAAAACCGAAAGAGCTATGACGCAGTGCCAAAGCTGGGAGGAACTATATGTGCTTATCAGTCACTATGTCAACACAGCCCAGCTGAAAAGGCCACGTGCATGATTCCATCCGCATGGCATTCTGGGAAAGACAAGAGCGCCCAGACAGGATCTGGATCAGAAGATTGGGGGCCAGGGGGAGTGATGAGCAGCCGGAGCACAGAGGAGCCTCAGGGCGGGGCAGGCTTCTGAACGGCACCATCACTATGGATCCCTGAGATTACACCTGTCCCTGAGATCCCTCGGGATCCTTGAGATTACACCTGTCCCTGAGATCCCTCGGGATCCCTGACGTTACACCTGTCCCTGAGATCCCTTGGGATCCCTGACGTTACACCTGTCCACACCCACAGGATGTACAACGCCAAGAGTGACCCTGATGTGAACCAGGAACTGTGGTTGGTGGTGTGTCAGTGTAGGCTCATTGGTTGTAACAAACATACCACTCTGCTGGAATTTTTTTATTTTTATTTTTTAGATAGAATCTCACTCTGCTGCCCAGGCTAGAATGCTGTGGTAGCACAGCTCACAGCAACCTCAAACTCCTGGCCTCGAATGATCCTCCTGCCTCAGCCTCTGGAGTAGCTAGGACTATAAATTAATATATAATTAATCAATATTATAATTAATTATATATAATTTATTTATATATTAATATATTAACATATAAATATTTAAATATGTAAATAAATAATAATAATATATATTATTTTATTTTAATAGAGACAGGATCTCGCTCTTATTCAGGCTGGTCTTGAACTCCTGAGCTCAAGGGACCCGCTACCTCTGCCTCCCAGGATGCTGGGATTACAAGTGTGAGCCCCCAAACCTCGCCCACTCTGGTGGATGCTGCTAATGGGGAGGGGCTGTGCATGTGTGGGGGCAGGAAACAGATGGAAAATCTCTGACCATACTTTGAATTTTTCCATGAACTTAAAATTACTCAAGAAAGGCCACTTTTTTCATTTATTTTACTTTATTTTATTATTGCTTCAGGTTAATTTGAGAATACAAACAATTAGGGTATAATGTTTGCATTTGTTAGAGTACCTCTTAGAAAAATAAAACCTTTTAAAAAAACAAGGCAAGAAAGAGCTCTTGTAAATCAAAATTAAGATGCATGGAAAATTCAGCATGTTAAGATTAGGAAATTGTTCATATTTAGAACAAAAAGTCAAATACATGAGTAACAAGAAGGAAAAGGTAACAGCAGCAGAGTTCAGGAGGTCTGACACCAAAAACTCCAGAAAGAGTTTCAGAAATAGCAAAAAGCATTGAGAGGGTAGAAAATTATTTTTTAAATCTTCAAAGAAGTTTCTCCAAATTGAAGAACATGGATTTCAAATTGAAAAGGTAGATGAAGTACCCAACACGATAGATCTCAAAAAATAAAATAAAATCAAGCCCAACATTGTGAAATATCACAATGCTAGGAACAACTATTTCTGAAGGTTTAAAGAAAGAAAAAAATGTCAGATTCAAAAGATTAAGATTGAAAATGCCTTTGTATTTCTCAGTAGCAGAATTGAGAGCTGGAAACAATGGAGCAAAACCTTTGAAGTTCTGCCAGAAAATTATTTCCAACTTTAAACATAGAAAAATGTTCTATTAAGTGTGGGGGTTGATAAGTATACCTCTCTTCCTTTCCTCAGGAAGATACCTGAAAAGTTGCTGTACCCAGATAAGAGCGTGATTCAGTGCAGCGGCCCAGAGTTCCAGGCCAAGGAGACCACAGTCCAGGAGCCAGCGGGCATGACCAAGGGGACCACAGCCCAGGAGCAGCCAGAGGGCATCCTCAGGATCTCAGTGTGAACACACTCTAGCTTGGCAACTAGGGAGGCCCAGAGAGCAATAGAGGGCTGACATCTCTTGGAGAACTTTCTTTAAAAATACACAATTGGGGTGGTTGTGGCAGCTCACTCCTGTAACCCTGGGACTCTGGAAACCTGAGGTGGTGGATTCCTTGAGCTCAGGAGTTTTGAGACTAGCATGAGCAAGAGTGAACCCTGTTTCTACTAAAGATAGAAAAACCAGCTAGTGCTGTGGTGAGCACCCATGGTCCCAGCTACTCAGGAGGCTGAGGCAAGAGGATCGCTCAAACCTTAGAGTTTGAGTTTGCTGTGAGCTACAATGCCAGGACACTCTACTCAGGGCAACAGAGTGAGACTATCTCAAAAAAAAAAAGAAGAAGAAGAAGAAAAAGAATACACCTGATATATTTTAATGAGATTTAGATATTTGGGGAGAAGTTGGGGGTTGGAATGCTAATACATTCATAGAAAACTGAGCAAATGAAAACAAGACAATTATTGCTTTGAGAAACAACCAGAAATGCAAAAAAGGAAAAGTTATTGTCAAATACTAGGCAATTCAGCTATGAGTAGCCTTTTTCATGACAGTAACATAAACAGCCATTACTGATCTAAACTAACAAACTATAATTATGTTGGGAGAATTGGAGATGAGAAAACAGTGTGTGCATGCACATGTGTGTGTGAGCATGCACGTGTGTGTGAGTGTGCGCATGTGATTGTGTGTGAGCATGCATGTGTGAGTCTGTGAGTGTGTGCAAGAGTGTGAGCATGCACGTGTGTGAGTATATGAAAGTACACATGTAAGTGTGAGAGTGTGTGAGTGTGCACATGTGAGTGTGTGTGAGCATGTGCCTGTGAGTGTGAGCGTGTGTATGTGTGAAAGTGTGAGTGTGCACATATGAGTGTGAATGTGTGTGAGCATGAACATGTGTGTGAGAGCACAAGTGTGTGTGAGCATGCATATGAGTGTGTGTATGAGCATGTGCATGTGAGTGTGTGAGTGTACACAAGCGTGAGTGAGCATACACATGTGAGTGTGTGAGTGTGTGCACATGTGAGTGTGTGAGTGTGCAGTGTGTGTGAGCGTGTGAGTGGGTGGGTGGGTGTGTGACTGTGTGAGTGTAGGTGTGTGAGTGAGTGTGTGGACGTGTGTGAGTGTGTGCATGCACGTGTTAGTGTGTGAGTGTGTGTATGTATATGTTGGAAGCAACATGAGTAAGAGATAAAACCTCACAGATAATGCTAAAAGCTGAAAAATCAGAAGTGGCAATATAAGCATGCTATACAGAAATATAAAAATAAAAACCAAACAGGACACTTAAAAATGCTAAGGGCTCCATGGAATAGGAAAGTCTGGGGCAGAATTTTTTCAATAATAGGCCTTGTGAAAATTGATTCTTTTAAACCAAAGCTTTTCAACCTTTTTATCTCACAGCAAACTTGAAACTGTGGTTAAGTTTCCACCGCACATTTGAATATCCTTACCATGCTTTGAACTTATTTCAAAAATAAGTTCATCAATGATCTTTTTAAAAATTTTCAAGGCATGTAGGGGATGCCAAGAGCCAGATGACATCTAAGCAAGATGATCTGCAGCTGAGGGGTGGACCTCGGGCCATTTGTCCACAAGTGTTCCTTGTGGAAGAAGAGCCTGAGCCTTGTTAATTATTCCCCTCACCTGTATTGTTCTGTCTCAATAAAAGGCTGGTGTGGAGGTTGCTCAGGGCTATCCTGAAAGTAAGGGCTAGCCCATCTCCCCATTCACTTCTAATCCGTGTGACGCCTGGTTCCTCCTGTGGGGATTGAGACCAGGGCCATAGGAGCCGATGGGTCCTGACAGAGGCACACCTAAGAACCTTTCGTGGTGCACAGGTTGAAAATCACTGTTTTAAAGACTCTGAATACGTCATATTAAAGGGAGTTAAAACTAAGATAGAGGGACTTCTCCTCCTGTCTTACATAATTTCTAGTTAATGTTCCTGCTCAAGTTCACATCACTTTAGAAGTACAGGCCCTCCAGACAACAATATGAAGTCACTTTTCCCAATAATAGTCTGCGTAGAGCCTCGGACAGGGCAATTGGGGCCTTTCTCTTCACCTTTAACATCAAACTTTAACTCCTGAGGGATACCCAGTGCACAGTTAACAAACTGTTGCTTGTCACAGATAAATTCTTTACCCCATAACGAAAGTAATCATCATTTCTCCCAGGCTCTGCCTTCCTTCATATATTGCATTTCATTTATTTTATTATAATTTATTAAGAGATATTTTAAACTACATAATCATGTAGTATCATGAAATTGTGGAAGGTATTCTGAACCGGAAACAGGAGACCACACCCTTCTGTGCTGGCATGCTGTGTGTGTTAGAATGGTTAAGCTTTCACTGCTATGACAGAACATTCCACAATCTCCATGGCTTTAACATATAAACGTTTATTTTTCTCTCACAGTCTACTCCAAATAAACAGAATAATTAGAGAATCATGAAGGAATTTTTTATTATTTCTGTTCGAAATTGTGTCTTTTGCAAAATTCAGGGATTAAACTAAGTTACTTGTTTCCAAAAACATGCAGCACTTTCCACCAATCTACCTTCTACAGGAGACTCTGGACACCTGAAAGGCAATGATGTCAGATTGAAATGAGGAGATACTTTGGCATGAAATACACAAATAAATTGAATAAATTTGTGTCTAACAAAAAAGTTAGCAGAATAAATGCCTGGGTAAAGAATGGATGTATGAACATAAGAGCTTTTCAAAAGTAACACTGTGGCTCTGGACATACTTGTTTTTGTTGCATAAGGATACCATCCTACAAAAGTCCCATCCTATTTCACTTGAAAAGCCTGCACCTGGTCTAGAAATGATTAGAAAGAGTGATGTGAAAGAGAAGGATGATGTGGAATGGGAAGAGTTCCTGCTACATGTTCCATAGACAGCAAAAGTCTGCCTGGGAAGATGGCACCATCATGTTTGTTTGGATCTGACAAACTTGGGAAGTTTTTGAAGACTCTAGATCACTGGTAACATATCCACTGGATTTTTGCTGCTCTTGAGGAGTGGTGTTATACATCCCCCAAAGTAAAAATGTTTCCTTTCTAATATTTAAATATTAAAAGCTTCAAAATTCCCAATTTATTTGACTTTTCTTAAAATGTTTGAGTCTTTGAATTTCCATAGAATCCTAGCACACTTATAGCCTACTAGACATAAACTCAGTATCATAGAAAAATTTGTCATGAAAGGCCAGATGATAACTTTACGGCATCCCAGGGACAAGAAGCAAGTATCCAATACTTACTCAATACTAAGATGAAGCCAGTAGATGACCTAATTCATGCCCACATGGGAGAAAAACTCATTTAAATTCAAGCTGAGGGGAGTGGACAGAGGAGAGGGAAAGGGAGGCTTGCGGTGCTCCCACTTAGTGGGCTCAATGTAGGGGTGTGTGACACACCTTCTGGGGACAGGGCACACCTACAAGAGTGGCTCCACCTAACAAATTCAAATGTTGTAGGTACCCGCCCATTAACCTGAACTGAATAATAATAATAATAAAGGACATTGGTGGAGAGGGGGAATACTCCACATGTTTACGCAGTTAACCTGGATCTTCAAATTCTTCACTATTCTTTTCCCACATTATTTAAATTAAGATATGATCTTCATCATTCAAGTGGCTAAAGTTAGTAAGGATGAATAATCATTTTGAAATTTTACCTCTTGTAGTATGTAACATTGAAACAAGTAATTTTGACCAATATAGGATATGAAAAAAACAAAATATGACCCTTTTTTCCTTCCTTTTACTAATGATCATGGACTTTGAGTTTTCACTATAGCACATGTGTCTACACAATAGTAACAAAGCCAAGATGTATTAATATATTACTTATGTGTACCAAGCTAGATCATCTACAAGCATCATCTAATTTATCCTCTCAACACTGTTCACAGAAAGAAACTGAGGTTATAGGCTCAATGCCCGTAGCACAGTGGTTATAGCACCAGCCACATACACTAAGGCCGGCGGGTTGGAACCCAGCTGGGCCTGCTAAAACAATGACAACTGCAACAAAAAGTAGCTGGGCATTGTGGTGGGCGTCTGTAGTCCCAGCTAATTAGGAGGCTGAGTCAAGAGAATGGCTTAAGCCCAAGAGTTGGAGGTTGCTGTGAGCTGTGATGCCATGGCACTCTACCAAGGGCAACAAAGTGAGACTCTGTCTCAAAAAAAAAAAAGAAATAAAGAAAGAAAGAAAAAGAAAAGACGGAAAACAAAGAAAAGAAACTGAGGCTATAAATGTTCAGGAATCTGCTCACAGTGGCAAACCCAGATTCTAACTGAGGTAAACTGATTCTAAGGCCCGTGTTATAAAACATTTAACACTATCACATTGTCATACAAATATAGGTTTAAAAACATCAGGAAGAAAAATAAAAATCTGTGTCATAATTTTGTATTTCCTTTAAAAACCTGCCATGTATTTGAAGAGACAGATGACTGTGTGTTTTATGTTTTTCTTGTTCATTTTTACCTATTGGGAGACAACAGGTAAATATAAGCTTAGATCATTAATTAGAAAAGAAAATGTCAATCTATGTATTTATATCAGAAATTCTGACTCGGTGGCATAATTCTGTCCTAACAAAGTGCTAGGTAACAGTCACTGTGATTCTGAGTGAAGAGTGCTTGTGTTTCACTGATTTTACTGATCTTATGTGCCAAGGTAACTGACAAGTAGACAAAGTGGGAAAGTAAAGTGAGATCATGTAAATGTTTCAGTGAGCAGAGATCTCAGGAAAATGGGCAAAGGAAAAAAATGAGTGCATAAATCAAAAAATGAAGACAATGAGCAGAGATGGTAATTTTCAAGGCCATATTACTATCTTGCAATTGTATTCTCCATCACAAACCATGGACAGCCCTTTATTCTGTGTGACCCATCATGACTTTGGGAAATATGCATGGCTTTAGTGATTAATATTGCTAGGGAGGAGAGAAATCGCGTAGGAGCTGAATTTCTGGTTTCTATGAGTACTTTCCATAATGCCAGCCCCACTGACACTGTGCATGACTCACTCTCAGTGAAGAAGCAAATACACACCCTCCCAACTTCTCCTTCTGCCTGGTCTCTCTGACTTTCACCCAAGAAGAAGCTCTGCTTTGAAGAGCTTGTGGGGTAAACTCCCACAAAAATTAAATGAAATGTGCTCTTTTAATTCCAGAAACTGAGAAAAAAGACTTGCGAGTATTATTCGCTTTTGTTGAGGCCTAAGTGACCTGGGAAAACACAATGGGGGTCTGCAGGCCAGGCTTAACAACCACCTACAGGGAACCCCAACTGTGTAGTCAAGTCAGCCCGACAGATAAGGGTTGAAACAGCCCATCTGTGCAGAGGACGTGACTCAAAGGTTGATGTGAGTGAAAAGAAAGACTCCACCATAATGATGTGAGTAAAACACTCCATCGTAACTGCGGGGTCTCCAGACCATAAGAAAACAGTCATGGAACCTGTTTCTGGGAAATTTAACTGAGTACACAGAAGAAAAAGGTTTTACTCCCCTGTGTATCCTAACCTTTAACTTCAACAATAGAAGTCAGATAATATATAGTTCTTTTAGATCTTCAGAGAGGAACAGCCTGAGGCTAGCTTAAAGATGGTTGTTTAACTTTCCTGGACTTTCTTTCTTTAGGCTAATCTTATGATGGTTATCTCACTTTCCTGGACTTTCTTTCTTTTCTATAGTTTAAGATAAGAATTGAGGATGTTAGGATTATTGATCAATATGTGGTGACTAGCTCCCAATAAAATGGAGTGGAAAATAATGACATTTTGCTACATGCCATCTAAGAGTATGTAGTCGTTTCTTGCTTTCATACAATTCTAGGAGCGAGCTTGCACCCACGGCCAAGCCGTCCTTCTCTCCCCTCAAGAAAAAACTTCACCCAACAGGGCTCATGTGATCAGACAGGCCCATCTGGATAATCCAGAATTGTTCTCATAGCCTATGGGTTCATAATCACTTTTATCAGGTAGCGCCACATAGTCACAAGGTCCAGCATTTTGAGTATGGACATTTTCGGGGGCCTGTTCTGCCCGTCACACCATCATACTTCCACTATCTTATTATTCTATAATTTTTGTAGCATACTTGGAAATAGTTAATGGGCAACAATAAAATAATTTCTAGGATTGTTAAATACTAATGTTATGCCCCCAAATTCCCCCAAATAGCCCCAACATACGCATCCGAGACACACTCCGATGTAAAAGGCAAGAGGTGAGGTTTATTCAGACCTGGGTCTGGACTCTCCTGGCATGCAAGCTTAGGACAAGCCCCAGTGGAGCAAGTTTTTATGGGGTACAGAAAGCAAGAAGGGGAGGAGGGTACGAGTACACTTTTGATTGGTGGTTGGTGATTTCATTAGTAAAGGAGGATTTGGATTGGTGCAGGTGAGGGGTGGAGGAAGGCAGCAGGGAGTGGCTCTGCAGGTTTTACCGGTTGGGGCGGAAGGGCTAAGAATGGAGTTTA
>CAUYQV010189526.1:0-15746 GCA_963574575.1 Galagoides demidoff
GATATGGGCTAATCTTACTGGAGTTAGATCATGAGAACTTCTCTGCAATTCTCTGAAGAGAACTCTGAAGAGTTGTGTCTGCCCTTTGAGGTCTGTCTTTTTGAGATAGCCTGATTCCCATTATCTTTACCTGTATATGAATTTAATTTATGTAATTAGACCATAAAGTCTATCTAGGGCCTTTGTAACTAGCTACTTCAAGCACTTATGTTGGGCTTGACAATTCTATGAGAAATCTATAGTTCTCTTAACCTCTCTTTTTAGAACTAGGGCAGAGAGCTAACCCTAAGTATGTGGCTTTTCCATTCCTTATATAAGTTGTCCATGTAGTTTATGTGCGATTTTAAATTATTTTATGTTGCACACAAACTTTATGGACACCCTGTATTTAGGAGCCTATTACCACAGAAATAGAGATTTAATGTAGATGTGAACTGTCAGTTCTTCATTTAGCCACTTCAATATCATAAGTCAGGGAATGTTTACTGGAAGCAATTACACACTGCAAGGTGATTTATGGCAGCCCCTCCCCCCATACCTGCCCATCCATGCCGTGCTTTGTGATTCTGGGGCTGAAAGTCTGCTTTGGGATTCTGCTTTGTCACTTGGCTCCGACTTAGTTTCCACTTACAGGTAGTGAGAGGAATATGTGTACTAGAAGGTAGAACCATCAGAATGGACAGTTGCTCTTTCCTATCTGTTCTTATCTGGTCAGTATCGATGACTCTTCATCCTGACACTGGAGTTAACTCTAGTTTCTAGGTTTATGATTGGTTGGTTTCAGTTTGTGTTTACCTCCCAGCATCAGCTTCATTGAACTTTCTCATGGGTACCAGCACCAGCAAGACAGTATCCCATCCTCAAAGGTCTTAGTACTGATTCTAATGGCAACATCCTCTGAGCTCCTACAGCCCTGGTACCAGGTGGGGATGGTGTCCTTCTTCAGAGATCCAGTTCATGAACCACCTCCCAACCTGTTAGATTCTAATGATCCAATCTCTTTTCAAATGGAAGTTTCTTCCCACTGGTACTATCTATCTGTTACTTCAGCATCTGACTTTTTGGGTTTTAAGTCTCTAACACTCTGAAACAAATCTGTTTTACACATTCACATTCCTTTCTCTAGCAATTTCTGAATTCCTTGTTTTATCTCTTTGGTTCGAACCCCATATACAATAGGGTTCAAAGCAGGAGGAATAAGGTGATGAAGGACATTGAGCAAAATCAGGATGTCCATGGGGACTCTCTTTCTAGCCACATTTGTTAACACCACAACCAGAAGGATGGTGCTGAAGAAGAGGATAAGGATGAAATGAGACCCACAAGTGCTCAGGGCCTTGATTGCAGCCCCTTCGGCCTTGAGTCTCAGCACAGCTCTTAGAATGAAAGCATAGGAGAGGAAGATGAGGACAAAATCTGAGCCCAGCAAGGTCCAACCAGTCACAAATTGGTAGATTCTATTAAGGGTGAAATTATCACAGGAAAGTCTGGACACAGACAAGTTGGCACAGATGCAGTTTTCAATGACATTTTTTCCACAATAATGGAGCTGGGCAGTGAGGATAGGAATGGGTGCAGTAAGAAGGGCATTTCGTGCCACAATGAAGACACTAGCCTTGACTACAAATTGATTAGTAATGATGGATGGGTACCGTAGGGGGTGGCAGATGGCCACATAGCGGTCATAGGCCATGACCATGAATGTGCAGGACTCCATTGGGAGAAAACTGTTCATGATGAACATCTGGAGGAAGCAGGCGGAAAAGCTGATAGACCTGAGGTCAAACCAGAAGATGGCCAGGACCTTGGGGATGACAGTGAGGCAGAGCACGATGTCCAGCAGGGAGAGGAGGCTGAGCAGGTAGTACATGGGCTGGTGCAGAGCGGCCTCCAGCCGGATGGTGATCAGGAGGGTGGCGTTGGCCCCCATGGCCAGGAGGAAGAGGAGACTGAGAGGAAGGGACAGCCAGTGCTGCCAACTCTGGAAGTTGGGGAAGCAGATGAGGAAGAATTCAGAGATGGGGGCAGTGGAGTGGTTACTGAGTGATGCCATGGGCAGAATCTTGAGCTGAGCAGGATTCATCTTGTGACTATTTGTATGGAAAGATACAAAAGATCTTTTTTTTTAATTGCCTTCAAAAGTATCACTTTTACTTATTCTTTAGGAAGCTAATGATACATAGGAGGTGCTTGCTAAGTTAGGCAGATTCCAGTCAATATCCTAAAACTAGAATAATGGTACTTGACAAATAATGATGTGATATGTGAAGAAAAATGAATATGTAAAAAAAAAAAAAAAAACTAAGAAGTTTTGAAAAAAGAGTAGTGATAGGCAGTACCCTTACTATGTATTAAACATGTTGAAAATGTGAAATAAATTAGGCCAGTGGGACATCAGTGTAAAAAAAGCAATGGTAAACAAGAAGTTTCCATAATAGGTTTGGGGGGGTTGGTTTTTTTTTTTTTTTTAGAAAATTGTTTATTTGGGGGGAGTAGACTTTGACTTCCTTCTATACACCAGCATAGTATCAGATGGATATTTTTGACGTATCCCTTGCCCAACTTCATGATATGCTAGAAGAAAATATAATGTGAAAATTGTTAAATCAGCCAGTTGCTAAAAATCCCAATCCTATATGAATATAACTGTTCATTTTCCAAAACCTTTGCCCAAGCACCCTAGCATTCCTGTAATAAGCCTAAAATAGAGAAAAACCTGCTTTACTATAAAGTTGTAGTCATCAACCTTAAATGGGCCCTCAATATTGCTTCTCCACCCTACAAATTATCCCTAATCAACATTCTCCTCTACACTTTTTTTTTTTAAACCTTGAACACTACTTTCTCAGAAGATGACATCAATTGCTACCTCATGGAGAAAATGGAAAGTAACCAATGAGATTGTGTTCATCTTCACAAGAAAAAATTGCAAATCTGCTTGTGTATTCTCCCATCCCTTTTGTGGTTCCTCCCATTAAAATAAAGAATCTATCCATCCTTTTACTTTTATGTTGGAGCTCATCCCTTCTAGCCTGGTCCTCTATAGCTGTTTCTTTAACTCTCCTTTCCCTTCGTGCCCAATCTTCTCACAAGCATTGTGACACTCACTGTCTCAGTTTCCTCACCTTACATCCACTTCATAACCCCCTAAAATGTGGCTTCCATCCCCCCTTAGTTCCATAAAATATCTCTCAAAAAAAGACACCTATGGTCTTCCTATTGTGAAATCTTGAAACAACTGATAAAATCCTCTTCTTTGAAATACTTAATTTATTTTAATTAACATTACAACCTCCTGGTTTATTTGCAACCTCCTCGTCTCTCCTTCTCCCTTTTTCTAATATGTTTATCATCCACTGCTCTTCAGTCCTAGATGTTCCTTGCTTTTCTTCTCTCTTCTGAGTCTTCATCTTCCTTTTTCTTCCACTTCTTTTCTTCTGTCTATATCCTTAGATGATTATCATCTCTATTACTAAATGACTATTGAATTAAATATTAATATATCACATAAATCTCTCCAGCAGCCTACATAAGAGATCAGGTTGGGTCTCTTAGATATATTCAAAACTAACTAAGTCTCTAATTAACAAACCTAGTTGCTTTTGCTAGTAATTCCTGTCTCAACAAATGGTGCAAATACTTGCAATATCAAAAGCTGAAGCCCAGAAACCATCTTAACATTTACATTACCTGTTTCACCTATTTCAACCCACCACTAAGGTCACTCAGTAGTCCCTTTTAATTAGCCCTGGCATCCATCTACTTCTCCATTATCCCCACTGTCCCATTATCTCTAGAGGAAAAAATAATGAAATCACCTCCTAATATATTCTAGGTTTCTTTATCAAATATTCTCTACATTGAAATCAGAGAAATATTATAAAATATATGTCTTAGCTTAGTCATCTGCTCAAAACATATCAATAGCTTCTCATTGCTGAAAAAATACAAATTGAATCTTGAATTTGAACTTTATTAGACTATAAGCTCATAAGAAACTATGCCTATTTTCATCACTATATACAAATATATAGATAGATTTCTTAATAGATACCCATAGGTTATTGAATAAATTATTTCAGAAAGGAAGGAAGGAAGGCAGATAGGGATAGGCAAGACCATATATCACCTGCCTCCCTCTCCATTTTCCAGTCTCACTGACACCCCTATCAACTTTACTCCCTGGTCTTAGCTGTGTTGTCCTTCTATCAGATCTACAAATACAACATGTGCTTTCTGCTCTCACTTCTCTTGGAAGGCTGTGCATCTTATGCTTCCACATAATACCCACTTACTTTCTACTCCTTTTCTTGACATCTCAATTCAAATACTGTCTTCTCTGGGAGGTTTTTTCTAACCAACACCACACAAGATCAAGGCCTCTTATTTTATGTTCTCATAGTCCTGTGTCCCATCCTCACAGTTTGTAGTTGTACATTTGTGTGATAATTTAGTTAAATATTTCTTCTCACTAGACATAATTATATATTTCACGCCACGAAGGTAGGAATCAGGGTCACCAACTGGCCAGTGTTTGACATGAAGTGGTGTCTAAAAGATTTGTAAAACAAACTAATTATTGGGCTTATGAGGTGAGTGATAGAAGGGGTAAAAGGAAAATTTCCTAATTTAAACTGAGTAGAAAAGAGGGCCCTTCTTAAAGTTGCTGACTCTTTAGCTGAGTTTCAATTTAGGAGGATTTACACATCCTAAATCTGTCAGTAATGTATTTCAGAAATAAGAAATGGATTATGTGAAAACACAGTGATGAGTCTGAGGGAAACTTTGGAAGGAAATTTTGTGTAATATTTAATCTGACTGGAGCCAAGAGGATGAGGAGTTGAAAGAAAAAGCAAAATTTGGAGTAATTAAAGAGAAACCAAGATCTTAGTTACCTTTACTGTGCTAATAATTTTAGAATTAATAATACAGATAATGAGAAAACAAATGAGTATTTCTGTTAGGAGAGAGACATGACTGGTTCAAGATACAGGAAGTTCACTCTGGACATGTCGTTATGCATGGATTTAGGTAAGAGAGAGAAGAAATTAGAAGAACAGAAGCTACAATAGCCCAGGTGAGGAATGATGTACATGTCTATACAACTCAACCTCTGAGTGTGGGAAGAAGGGACAATTTCCACTGGGGAATATGGGAAGAATTTGTTTACAGACCAGTGTGAAAGAGACAATAGGGTAGGAACACAGAATGATTCCCAGTTTTCTGGCTTGAGTAAATAAGTAGAATCACCAAGATGTGAAACACAGGCAAATGAGTAAGGTTAGCATGTACATATGTTGGGGCACATCAAGGCAGAGGTGATTATTATCTCCACACAGATGTCTGTCTTAGACTGTTAGTAATAAGGAGTTTGACCAAATTAAAAGGATCATGGTTTAAGATATAAATTCTGAAAACATTAGCATATAGCTTACAGAGTCAGAATAGCATAGGGCTAATATTGGAACCCTAGAAAATAGCAACATTGAAAGGGTAGATTAAAGAAAAAAAGACATGAATTGAAAGGCTAGAAATGTGTGAAGAAAATCAGAAAACTAACTATGGTGACCTAGAAAAATCAAGGGGAAAATTTCAGGAAGGGTATGATTAACTTGTCAGTTAAGCAGAAGTTCAATAACATCAAAATATAGGAATATCCACTAAATTTTCTGATAAAAGTGTCAGTGGTGACCTGGGGAAGAGAGTTTCACTGGATTGGTGGCAACAGAAACAAGAATGAAAGGAGATGGCAAGCTAGTGGGGACAGGGAGGCACAACTGTGTAGCAAAAGAACTCCTTTTAAAGCATGTGATTAGAGAAAAAGCAAGACAGGAATGAAAGATACTGCAACCTCAGTGGCTCATGCCTATGATCCTACCACTATGGGAGACCAAGGAGGGTAGATTTCTTGAGCTCAGGAGTTCAAGACCATCCTGAGCAAGAGTGACACTCTGTCTCTAAAAATATCCAGGTATGTGGCAGGCACTGATAGTCCCAGCTACTCCAGAGGCTGAAGCAAGAGGATCATCTGAGCCCAAAAGTTTGAGGTTGCTATAAGTCGGGATCCCATGGTACTCAACCCCAAGGTGACTGAAGGAGACTCTGTCCAAAAATAAAAATACTGCAGCATGCTTACATGCTTATATGTTCAGGAAATGACCAAAGATTCAAAAGGAAACTAAGAACTAACATAATTGAAGTAGCTAGTTCACTGAGGAAGCAAGCTCTATTACTACTGGAATTATCTCTGTAGCCCTTGGCACATAGCTTTTCTACCTCTTTATATCTTTCCACTGTACTGTGAAATATCTGAGGACAGATAAACTGTACTTTTCCACTTATACATACTATATTCTCCAACACCCCATAGGTTCTTAATAAAAGACTATGGAAAAAGATTTTTGAATTACTGGACCTGGATGTTATAAATTGATAGAAGATTTTAAACAGGGAGAATAACAAGAGAGAACTAACCAGATTTTTTAGCGTGTGGGAGAAGGCACTATGGAGGGAAAGAGGGAAGTTCTGATCAATACTGTGAATGGTAGCAGGAAGGGGGGCAGGTAGTGAGGTAGGTTGGAGGGGAAAAGGTATGGCAGAGGCTACAAGGTGGAATTTGCATGGTTTATTCACGTCCCTGCTTGCTGGAGCTTCTCAAGAGCCTGCCACTTGGTTGATGTAAAAGACTTGAGCTAGGTTTCTGACTAAATAGGTCTCTTTCCTTTGCCCTAATACAAGCATAAAACAACTCTATTGCTCCTAATATTATCTGTTGGTAAGAATTTTCTTGAATTTCAGCTAGTCCAAATCATTACCGATATAGTCATACAAAACTGCCTACACCAATCTTCCCTCTACTCCTTGAGCCTTGTCTTCCCGGTTTCCTATTTTCTCATCATCCCTGACATGTGCCCTCTTTAACACTGTGTCCCTTGCTAGTATTGTGAGACATCATCTTCATACCTGTTCATGCTCGTCAGCCACCACTTGTTGACCAGTCTTCCTGTTTATCTTCTTGAATTCATCCCCTCTTAGCCACGTACTATGGAAATTCCAAACCTCTGCTGCCTGAGCAACCCCAAGACACTTGCCTCCACCCACACAGTGTTGTCCCTAGGCTCTAGTTCTGTTAAAATTCATTGTTTCACTACTTAACATTGAGATTAGGGGAGGAGGAGTGAGAAAGTCTGGAATAAGAGGAAGAAAAAGGGAACATATCCCTAGATATTCTGATTGGTGGAAGTGTATATATAATGTAATAATGTGTTCCATAGAGTAAAAATTAATTTATGGATTCTAAAACTGAATTATAAATATTGACTGATCTATATTAAGTTTCTAGTATGTATGTGCCAGGCAGTCTTCTACATGTTTTATGTGTGTTGATTTAATTCACAGAAGTACAATGCTTAGAGCAAGGTAATTAAGGGTCTTTCTCAGCTCTGTCCTGGTTAGTCCATCTGGTATATACTATTCAATACAGGACACTATGTATTAAGAACTTCCTTGTCAAACTGAGACATAGCTGTAGAGAGTTTATAGGATCATAAAAGGCATTGATCTTTACTTGGAAAAAGGAGTTATTTTTACAAATTATAGGTGTGTAGCCTGCAGAAAAGAAAAAGTATCTTTGATAACTTCCAAACACATGAGCTATCTTGGAAGAAAGAGCAAAACTAGGACTGTCAGAGAGAAATGACAAAGAAAAAGACTTTGTAGCAGTCTAAGAGAAGTTGTCTGTATATATTTTAAACTGCTTTTCTGAGACAGAGTTGGGGGGGAATACTGACCAACTTCTTTATCAGTATTTTCTCTGAACTCATGTGCCAAGTGCCAATGACATACTTAGGCCAGCATGCCTGGCCCTGTCCTATCCCTATATCCAGTGTCCCATTGTAGGATGTATAGACCTCCTCTGTTCTGGTCAGACAAGATGAAGCCCAATCCTCTGCTTGCGCTGTGTCCCCTAACCAAGTATGGAAATGGAAACCCTCCTACTCAAAGGCAGAGGGAAGAAAGAGAATCTAAGGCTCCGTACAGAGATGTTTGGTGTTTCTGCATCTGGATGTTAATGCATCCAAAGTTATTACATGTCCCACTTTCTTGCTGCTTGTTTTTTTCTTTCTTTCTTTCTTTTTTCTATTTAATGGAGGAAGATGCCTGTAAAACAAAGTGCCTAACTGCCTTATACCTTCCTGGTCACTCTTCCTATCTAGGTCCAACGTAGTCTGTCCTCCCCTCACATGTCCCTGGAACTTACAGAGGATGCAATAAGATGAGTCCTTTATGTTGCATCTGCTTTAGTGCTTGCCATGCTGGGACTTTGATGAATAAATCCTGATAGTTTTATGAGGTTACTCTCTTTTAATCCCCTTCAGAGACCCAGGTGGGAAAAGCTGTCTTGGGAAACAGAGACTTGGAGAAATATGAACTGAATCCTTGGGGAATCATCTCCTATGGTGCACCTACAGGTTAGGAGTTGGGATGTGAAGGATAGAATGGTTTGAACATAACAAATTATCTGGAATCCAGAAACCAGGATTCTGGCACTTAAGTCTGACACATAAACATGAATGAAAATGCAGGAAAAGAGACTGCACAGC
This sequence comes from Galagoides demidoff, assembly GCA_963574575.1. Lineage (NCBI taxonomy): Eukaryota > Metazoa > Chordata > Mammalia > Primates > Galagidae > Galagoides > Galagoides demidoff. The sequence goes on from CAUYQV010189526.1 coordinate 8,604, forward strand.
AACCTCCTTTATTACAATAATAACTCCAGTGTCTTCAGTGCTTTTTGAATAACCCAAATTACTTAAGGTTTTTTTACATATTTTTTCTCATTAAATCACTTCTGTCAGATATGAATGAGCAATTTGGGGGCAAGAAAAATTATCCCCACTGTTTAGGCAATAGATAACAGAGATAAAGCCTTGTCCCAAATCACACAGCTAGCCTACATTCATAGCCACATCTACACAAATGTTATCTCATGTCTGTGTTCTAAATGACTCCTGTACTGCCTCCACTCTACAGATGAAATAATTGTGAGTATTAACATCACAAATAAAATTTAGAAAATCAAGTCCAGAAAACTATTAACATCTTTCTAAACTGAGAAATAGGTACTATATTTGTCTCCTAAAGAATGCAAAGAGAGGATGCAGTGAGTCATGCCTGTACTCTCAGCACTTTGGGAAGCTGAGGTAGGAGAAATGTTTGAATTGCTTGAGCCCAGGAATTTGAAAGCAGCTTAGACAACATAGAGAGACCTGATAGTGCATACCTGTAGTACCAGTTATGAGGGATCATCACCTGACCCCAGGTGTCTAAGGTTGTAGTGAGCTATGATCAACACCACTCCACTCCTGCCTGAGCAACAAAGTAAGACCCCAACTGTTTAAAAAAAGGGGGGGGATGAAAAAGAAGTTCAATTTAAGCAAATCTGCTGACCTAATTTATTATATCAAAATTAAAGATACAATAAGGGAATAGATATAAAATCATTCGAAGTACATGCAGATTTGAATCCCAACTCTGAAATTACATGGTTAGCTCTACAAACTATTGACACCATGTACAATGGTGAATAAGACAAGTATGGCTCCTGTCCTCTTCAAGATTTTGTTCTAATCAAGTAATAATTAAAAGAAAACAGACATCTCCTAATGTACTTATCTAAATAATTTCTAAGATACATTGTTCAGTTAAGAAATCAGAGACAGAACAATTTAGAATGCAGCACAAAATAATTTTGAAATGCTACACGAAGAATATAAAAATACATAATTGTATATTATCCATATATAAATATACTAAATGCACGTGAATATATATTTAATACATGTAAATACAAGACTGTGTGTGTGTATAATATGAGTCAGATAATTAAGTTCGTTAACTCATCCTAGAAAAAGTGCTACCTACTTCGTTTTTGAATATCACTACCATCACCTTCAAACTAACCATTTACTTTTAGGTGTAATCAAATACCTCTGAAAGAATAGAAAAAAAACTTGTGGGAGTGACAAGTCAGTCCCACAAGTCCTCTGGGAAGGACAAATGTGCGCTTGAAGGACAGGAATGAAATGGAATGGAATAGTAGAGACTACTAATTACTTATTGAATGCCCCTGTTCTTTCCTAGTAACAAAACCCACTATTTTACTTGGGTACCCACATACACTGCCAAAATACAGTACAACATTTCCCAGATTCTAAATAATAGAAGTCATTTGATGAAATTTCCAAGAATACATTTTGATGTGAATGAACTCAGCCAAGAAATGAAGGTTACCTGTCCCACCACCCATCATCTCCTTCCTTGTAGATGCCTGGATTTCCAGCAACCACCCTGACCTATTGACAACTTTGAGAATGAAAGTCAGATTCTAAATATGGCAAAGCAGAAAGAGAGAAGCCTGATGTTAAGTTCTTTATGAGACTCTAGTGTCAGCTCTACATGTGCACCTTTGAACTTCTTTTATATGAAAGATAAAAATTCTAGTTTATTTAAGGCATCACTATTTAAATTTTCCATTATATGCAGTCAAAAATAATACTAACTGGGCTGGGCATAGTGGCTCATGTCAGTAATCCTGGCACTCTGAGAGGCTGAGGTGGCTGGATTGCTTGAGCTCAGTAACTCAAGAACAGCCTGAGCAAGAATGAGAGCCTGTCTCTACCAAAATAAAAAAAAAAATTGGTAGCGCACACCTGTATTCCCAGCTGTTCAAAAGACTGAGGCAAGAGGATCACTGGAGCCCAAGAGTTTGAGGTTGCTAGGAGGTATGAAATGCCATGGTACTCTAGTCAGGGCAACAGAGTGAAATTATGTCTCAAAAAAAAAATCAAAATAAAACAATATTAACTGATACATAAAATAAATTACCTTTACTAAATACCATTTTTAACATGCAAAACTTGGAGCATGTGCATATATGTCAGGGGGCTATAAAGACACTAGCCCCAGTCCTGGCTTTTTCTGGATGCCATTTGAAAGTCCCCAAGAATCCAAAAGCACTTTTACTCAGCCAGCAAAGAAAGATAAAACCAAGCAGCAGCAGCAGAGCTGGTACAAAAAGAGGAAGTTATGCAGCAGTGGCAGGCAATTTGAAAAATTTTATTTTATAGAACACACTGAAATTTATAAGCAGATACAACATACCTAAGTTTATAAGCAGAGAAAACACATCTGAGAGGGAGGTATGGGTCTCTTCTTGTCGAACAAGGAAGGACCCTCTCACAAATTTTTCCCTTGTATTCATCCCCTAATTTCTAGCTTTGCTCCATCTACTTTTAATGTTTATGTATTTCTTTCACCGAGTCTTGATCAGGCTGACTCTACACCATTCTTAAATAACTTCTCTTTTGGAAAGTCTACAAGATATTAATAGGAAATTGATTAACCATGGGATGCTAATCAACTTCTTTTTTAAAAAGTTCTTATTGATAAATCCTCTGAGAGGAGTCTTAGGAGTTGAACAGTCCCTAAATTTTAAAACTTTCCAACCACAATCTTGGTTACTTCTGCTCAGAAGCAGAATAGCCCAGCATAGTCTATCTTTCCTATGTTACTCACGTTTAAGCAAAGGAACTATTTCCTTTGTCTCAGCAATTGCCCATTTTTTACTTCCTTTTTTTCCTGCCCCTGTCTGTCTCTAATATGTTTTTAAATTAAAGTTATTTTTATTGTATTCCTTTAGTGATACAAATAAAAATAGAAAGTGAATAAAAGAAGAAAGCATTGATAATTGTACAAAAGAAAACATACAAAACCCTCCCCTATACTATCATGGAGCATATCATGGGAGGATTCCTTAGACAAAGTGAGTCAAAAAGGCCTTAATGAAAATAGGTATGAATAAGAGGGAAAACAACAGAATCACAGCGTGATGGGAGAGGAAACGAATGTGAGCAAAGTTGGAACTAATCAAGTGCATGTACTGATTAAGTAGAGACATCAAATATGATTTTTGGATTCTATCTTAGGCAATTGGGTGAATATGAGCTCATTTACTGTAATGATATCACATAGCAAAATTTATGAGTAGGGCTGATTTTACATTTAAAGTTTGTGATGATAAATTTAATGCAAAACCAATATTCATTTATGAGTTTTTTCTAGCAAGTTTTGAACTCACAGAGGAGATGTGTGTTTGTGTCCAAAAAGATTATATTTTCTTAAGTAATACATGGAGGGAGAAAAAAAGTTTAGGTTATTTCCAACGGAATGTTTTTTTAGTTATTAATTTTTTTTCTTTTTTTACTTTTTTAAAATTTCAGATTAATATGAGGATACAAACAACTAGGTTGCAATGTTTGCATTCATTAGGCAAAGTCCCTGTTGCAGTTGTGTCCCGCTTCCAGGAGGTGTGCCATATAATCCTACAGTAGGTGGGAGCACACCAATCCCTTCTTTCCTTTCTGTTCTCTATCCCTCCTCCCCACAATTTAAATTGAATTGAGCTTTTCTCTTGTGTAGGTGTGTATTCGTTTGTGTGCTGACTTTGTATTAGTATTGAGCACAATGGATACCTGCTTTTACATTCTTGTGATACCTTACTAAAAGGAATGTGCTTCTACTCCATCTAGGTTAATACAAAAAAATGTAAAGTTTCCATCTTTTTATGGCTGCATAGTATTCCATGGTATACATATCTCACAGTTTATTAATCCATTCCTGGGTTGATGGGCATTTAGGCTATTTTCACATTTTGGTGATTGTAAATTGAATGGTGATAAATGATCTAGTGAAAATGTTCTTATGATTAAATGATCTTTTTATACTGGATAAATGCTGAGTAATGGGATTGTGGGATCACATGGGAGGTATAATTTGAGTTCTTTGAGGACTCTCCATACTTTTTTCCAAAGAGACTGTATTAGTTTCCATCCACCAACAGTGTAAAAGTGTTCTCTTCTTTTTACATCCATGCTAGCTTTGGGACTTTGTGATAAGAGCTAGTCTCACTCGGGTTAGGTAATATATCAGGGTGGTTTTGATTTCCATTTCTCTGATGATTAGGGACAATGAACATTTCTTTATATGTTTGTTACCCATTTGCCTGTCTTCTTCAAAGAAGGTTCTGGTCTTGCCCAGTGATAGATGGGATTGTTTGCTCTTTCTGTGTTGATTAATTTGAGTTCTCTGTAGATTCTAGTTGTCAAGCCTTTGTCCAAGTCATAGCATACAAATATCTTTTCCTATTTGGAAGGTTGTGTTTTTACTTTGTTGTGCACTTGGCTGTGCAGAAGCTTTTCAGCTTAATTAAGTCTCATTTATTCTTTTTTTTTTGTTGTCTCAATTGCCACTGAAGTCTTCTTCATAAAATCTTTCCCCAGGCCAACACCTTCAAGAGATTTTCCTACACATTTTTCTAGGAGTTTTATTGTTTCATGTCTTAGATTTAAATCTTTTATGCATCTTGAGTCAATTTTTATAAGTGGTGGAAGATGTGGGTCCAGTTTCAGTCTTTCACATGTGGTTATCCAGTTCTCCCAGCACCATTTATTGAATAGGGATTCTTTTCCCCAGTGTATGCTCTTGTTTGTTTTATCAAAGATCAGAGGGTGATAAGAGACTAGTTTCATCTCTTGGTTTTCTACTCTGTTCCATGTGTCTATGTATCCATTTTTTTGTTAATATCAGGCTGTTTTGATCACTGTGGACTTGTAATATAACCTGAAGTCCAGTAGAGTGATGCCTCTAGCTTTGTTTTTAATACTAAGAAATGCCTTGACTATACAGGGTTTTATTCTGGTTCCATACAAAACAAAGAACTATTTTTTTTACCTCTTCAAAGTATGATATTGGTATTTTAATGGGGATTGCATACAATCTGTACTTTTCTTTGGGTAGTATAGTTATTTCAACAATGTTGATTCTTCCCAGACAGGACCATGGTGTGTTCTTCCATTTGTCAATGTCTTCTACTATTTCTTTTCTTAGAGTTTCATAATTCTCTTTGTAGGATCTTTCATCTCATTTATAGGTATATTGCTAGGTAGTTCATTTCCTTTGAAGCTACTCTGCAGGGTATTGTGTCCTTCATTTGCTCCTCTACTTGACTGTTATTGGTATATATAAAGGCTACTGATTTCTGGAAATTGATCTACACCCCATGACATTAGTACATTTCTTGATCATTCCAAAGTCTGATGGTTGAGTTTTTGGGATTTTTTAAGTATAAAGTGATATCATTGGTAAACAGTGAAAGTTAGACTTCCTTTGTGCTCATTTGGATGGACTTAATATTCTTCTCCTGCTTCATTGCTTTAGCTAGAACTTCTAGAACCACATTGAATATCAGTGATGATAGTGGACATCTTTATCTGATACAATTCTAAGTGGGAAAGATTTTAGTTTTATACCATTTAGTATGATATTGTCGGGGGGGGTATTATCATAGTTGGTGCCAACTAGGCCTATATAATTCAGTGTTCTTGTCAGAAAAGGATGCTTAATTTTGTCAAATGCTTTTTCTGCATCTATTGAGAGGATCATATGGTCTTTCTTTTTTATTCTGTTTATATGGTGAATTACATTTATGGATTTGCATATGTTAAACCAACTTTGCATCTTTGGGATAAAGCTTAATCATAATGTAGAATATTTTTAATGTGTAGTTGTAATTTATTTGCTAAGATTTTATTGAGTATTTTTGCATTTATATTCATTATTGAAATTGGTCTATAGTTCTCTTTTTTCATTGAGGCCTTTCCTGGTGTTGATATCAGGATAATATGATGTTTGCTTCATAGAATGTGTTAGGGAGGGTTCCATCCTTCTCAGTATTTTAGAATAGGTTCTGTAGTATAGATATAAGCTCTTCTTTGAAACTTTCATACAATTCTTGTTTCAAGTCATCTAATATGGGCTGCTTTTCTTTTCTTTTCTTTTCTTTTTTTTGATGAAAGTGTTTTTATTGTTTCTTTAATTTCAGTTCTTGATATTAGTCTGTTCAAGAGATCTGTATATTCCTGGTTAACTCTAGGTAGATTATGTGATTCCAGGCATTAGTGCATTTTTTCCCCATTCTCAAATTTCTGGGCATAGAGTTTTTTTGTAGTAGTCAGAGATGATCTCTTATATCTCTGTGGCATCTGTTGTTATTTACCCTTTATCATTTCCAATTGAGGTTATTAGATATTTTACTTTTCTGTTTTTAGTTAATCTAGCCAAAGGTTTATCAGTTTTGTTTATCTTTTTGAGGAACCAACTTTTTGCTCCATTAATTTTCTGAATGATTCTTTTGTTTTCAGTTTCACTTATTTCTAATTTATTTTTTTATTTATTTTCTTCTTCTAGGTTTGGGATTAAATTGTTCTTCCTTTTCTATTTCTTTGAGATGATTTATTAGGTTGTTGATACGCTCTTTTCCAAATGTAGGCATCTAATGTGATAAACTTCCCTCTGAGGACTGCTTTTGGAGTATCTCACAGGTTTTGGTAACTTGTGGCTTCATTGTTGTTATATTTGAGGAATTTAATAATTTATTCCTTTATCTTTTCCTTGACTCAAGTCATTCAGCATAAAGTTGCTTAGTTTCCATGACTTGATGTGGGGATAAAAATTTTTGTTGGAGGGGTGGAGGCAAGATGGCCAACTGGAGCCAGCTTTCCACAGAGGTTCCCATCCAGAAGGAGAGTTAAAAGACAGAAGTTTAGCAAGAGAGCTGATAATTTGGAGCTGAGCCAAGAGAGAAGGTTGAAGAACCCACATCAACCCTGCTGAGGTGAGCTGCGACTCCAAGGATACAAACAAGAGGTACAAAATCCATTGCCAAGCAGAAAGGAGTCCCCTCCCCCTTGAGTATGGCTCACAGTATACTCTATAAACAAGTAAGCAGAGTTTAAATGTCCTCCCATTTTATCCCATGGGAGACACCCTCTAAA